>CAUYSK010034711.1:0-26735 GCA_963575035.1 Avahi laniger
CATTAATATCTGAATATTATTAAATTTTATAACAGCAATATTAAAATCCATGAGTAGGTTGTATAAACAATACTTTATGAACGCCGGAACGAGTAAATCATAACAGTTCTTGCAATGAGTAACAGGCAAAAAACACACACAGTATTTGCAGCAGGAGATTCCGGACAAGGAGCCATGATATTTTTGAGAAATGAATTCTATGTAGAGAAAATATATTTTCTTTCAGAATCTGTGGGGTTCTAGTTTCTAGTTTGCTAGCATGCCATCAACTCTTTTAAAATTTTGTGTTTTGTTTCAAGATTTCATTTATTTTTTTTAAATATATAATACATATGTATTATACATTGCCTTCTGCAGAGCTCCATACATGTTAATGAGATCAAACAAATATTTTAACAATATTGTTCGGGGTTTCTTTTCTTTTTTTTATTTTAGAACATTAAATTTAATGTAATTATGGGTATCGTTTTTTTATTTTTTTATTTTATTTTATTTTATTTTATTTCAGCATAATATGGGGGTACAGATGTTTAGGTTACGTGTGTTGCCCTTGACCCCCCTCCCCCCCTCAGTCCAGGTTTCAAATATGTCCATCCCATTGCTTGGTGCGCATTGCACTCTGTGTACACATATACCCGTCCCCTCCTCCCTCCTCCCCCCTCCCGCCTGCCCAATATCTAATAGATGCAATTCTTATATATGCACTTATGTGTTGATCCGTTAATACCAATTTGATGGTGAGTACATGTGGTGCTTATTTTTCCTTTCCTGGATGGAATGATTATTTTCTCCAGAAACCTCCATGTCTGCCAACATAAGAACCTTATTTCCTCTATCAATAATAACTATAACCATGACTGCACCCATTAATTCTTAGAATGATCTAGTCTTGAGAGCAAGCAGTGGTGAGGAGAGAAAATAAGCTGTTGAGGCTGCTTGTGAAATATATTATGCATTTTCTGCTAAGTCATTCTCCAGAAGTGGAAAGAACTCACCATCCAAGGTTTTTAAATATAGTTGTTTATATTATAAAAGCAAAAATATGTACATTAGTTGAAATATGTTGATTCGCTCATTCCCTCTTACTATACTCAGTGTCTTTCCTTAACCTCTGATTAAATAAATTTGTGACAATAAAATGTATGCTTCCAGCAGTGGCTTCTCAGTCACAAATTCCCAATAAATGTTTGGTAAAGCTGATTAAAAGTAAAACATGTTATTTTAACCAGCTCCCTCCCTTGTTCTGCACATCTTAAATCCATTTCAATAACCAGCTTTTCTTTCCCAAGAAATTACGGGGGTATTTACAGCCTTAAGTCTCTTTAAGCCAACTTCAACTGACCATGTCAGCCTGTATTCACAAGCTTATTTCCGAGAAGCCCCTGAAATGTACAAGGATGTGTTTACTAGAATGTGGCTCCCTAAGGATGAGCCAGGCACATCTGCAATTCTAAGAAGAGTGTAATGAGGAGAAGCTGGTGGCATCCTGAATGGCTCACAGCTGTTCTGGAAGCTGATAAATACGATGCTCAACAGGAGATCTCTAATTGGAGCCAGTTTTTCTTAAGTGGATACACAACAAGGTGCAAGACTAGGTGTTGAAACATCGATAGTGTTGTTCACATGTAACTTAGTTTGTCTTGTAAACAGTTCCAATTTCAAACGATAGAGACGTCTTTTTTCAAAAGGGGAAAAAAATGTTCACTTCATCAATTTCTTTTTCACACTAATTAGAAGCAAGCTAGCGTGATTTTTCCTGGTGCTACTCTTCACAAAACCTCTCCTAGTTTGTAGCCTGTCTCTTCCTTTCTCTCCTCTCTTTCCTTTCTTTCTTCTTTCTCCCTTCCCTCTCTCCTTCCTTCCTTCCTTCTCTGCTTTTCTTTTTTCCTTCCTCTTCTTTCTTCCCGCCCCCACCCTGCTCTGCCTTTTCTTTCCACTTTCTTCCCTCTTTCTTTCCTTCTTTGGTCCTTCCAATCTTCAGAAGCTCCAGTTCTTCTTCAGTGCTAAGATCAAAAGCATTGAATTAATTATTCCCTTACAGATCCTGGCCACCTAACCTTAATGGTGAGGTTTGCGACCTTGTGACCCTTTTGAGAGATTGTCTATAACATTTCAAATTCCATCTGACAAACAGCCCAATAGCTACTAATAAGAAGATAAAAGATTTAATATGCAGAGAAAGGCTTGAATGTATTCCTCTTAAAATTGTGGTGTTCCAAAAGCAACTAAAAGCAGCTTTCCTTTTCTGGGTGAGATGCCTTGTTTGCATTTGGATAGAAAAGGCATTGCTCTTGCAAGGGACTTGACTTAACTCATCTACTATCCCCCATGTACCTTGACATTAGCACTACCCTCCAAAAGAGAATTGTTAAAAAAACTGGCTTAGAGACCATTTATAAGAAAAAAAATGTCCAGCATGGTAGCTCATGCCTATAATCCTGGCACTCTGGGAGGCCAAGGCAGGAGTGTCACTTAAGGTCAAGAGTTCGAGACCAACCTGAGCAAGAGTAAGTCTCTGTCTCTACTAAAAATAGAAAAATTAACCATGTGTGGTGGTGCACGCCTATAGTCCCTCCCCCACCTACTTGGGAGGCTCAAGCAGGAGGATAGCTTGAGCCCAGGAGTTTGAGGTTTCTATGAGTTAGGCTGACACCATGGCTCTCTAGCCCAGGCAACAGAATGAGACTCTTCTGTCTCAAAATAAAATAAAATAAATAACATGACAAATACACTATGTAAAACTCACTATGCTCATGTTTCCTAATGTGTAAGGGGTATGGGAGGAGGGAAGAAAAAAATCCAGAACTTTCTCAACAGGATACATACCATCCTTCCACAAATGGAGGCTGTTACTAGTTCCCATTTAAATGAAATAAGAAATCTCTCTGACCGTATGCCATTTTTGCCTTTGTAAATATTCATGGCCAAAGTGACACTTTCAGTCTTTTTTCTGTAGAACAGAATCTATCCATTCTCTCCAGAGTATTTCAACCCCTCACTTCTTGTATGAAAGAAAGTCCAAATCTCAGCATTGAAGTTTCATGTGACAATCAAGCATCACTTCAATAGTCTGGGCTACACTGTCCTCCAATAAACATGAAATGCTAGAACAATATTTTCACACCTGCCCAGGCCCCCAGTATTGGAGGTGAGGTGGGGATTTCACTCTTCTACACATTTAGATAGATGTGTTCAGAATAGAGTCTCTATGAGCATGTGCAACCCTTGAACTGAATGGCAGCGAGTGGCGGGGGTTCTGGGAGAGTCATGAGAGGGGAGGACAGCATCCTTCTGCCACCAATTCCTCTTTCCCAAGTTCCCATGTGGAGTACTGTGTGCAAAGGTAGAGAGTGTAAAACTAACTTCAAATCAGCAACACAGTTAAGCATTCATCCACTCATCAATTGTCAAAGCATCATTGGGATCCAGGCACTGCTGGATCATAAATGCTAAAAGACACAGAGATGCTAAAGGTATAGCAATGAGGAAAATATGACCTTGCCCTCAAGAGTTCCACAATACTGTGAGCTATAGCCTGGAAAGTAAGGATACAGAAGAAAAGAAAATGTCATCAGGTGCAGTTAGGTTGTCTTAATTGTCCCTGTCAGAGTAGCTCCTTCTAATTTGGGAGATAATTTCTTTTGTGGGTAGCCATAAATTTTAAGCAGGAAGGGCCTGCATCCTGTCTATCATACTTCATCCCCAGGAAACCACATTAGATAGTGTTAATAATTTTAAATACTTATGCAAACTAGTGATAATTTCTCTCCCATCTGGCTCAGTTCTGTGAGAAAATGTTTACACCCCTATAAGGAATGGACAGAAGGTTCTTGATCCTGATGAGATACTAACTTTGGCATGATCTTTTAGAAAAGATCACATTTCCAAGGCTAGCTTCAACTGAAAGGCAGAGAACTCTAACATTGCATTAGCTAGAACCAATCGCCAAGCTGCTGCATAGAAGTCCAGGCAGGTCTAGAAAAAATGTTCCCAGTGAAAAATATAGTTGTAGTCTTGACAGTCAAGGGATGAAAGGAAATCCAGGCAGGCAGGAATTCTGAAATTCCACTTCTATATCAATCACTAGCAGCAAATATCATGCTCACTATCCCTTCTTGAGAAAGACATTTTCCTTGACATAGTCTTCTAAAGTGAAAAAATATATATGTGTAGTGGGATTTAGAAGAGCTAAGTGTTCTTTGACAGATTACTTCAATTCTGTGAAAGGAAAATATTGCTTCATCTCTAAAATAACAAAAAAAGACCCAAACTCTAGATTGCCTAACTCACAATGGGTGAACCTCAAATACAATTGTCACCCTAGTACATATTCAGTAGTTACTATACATCAGGAAAACTATTTCATTCAATGCCATAAAGAAATCTGTGTCATACATATTATTATTATCCCCATTTATAAATGAAAACCAAACCACTGAAGCTAATAGAAAATATGTAGCAGGTATACAGTCAATAGCTAATACGTGGCAACACAGATACTGTTTTATGAAGTTGCATGAATTGGCTACATGTGGGCCACACTCTGTCTTTAATAAAACAGCAAGTCAAATGTTGGCTCCACTTTAATTTTAACATCCTCTGATGAGTTAAAATTAAAAGAAGAACACAAGGACATTTATTATTAATTGCATACTCATTCATTTTTCATTTTAGATAGACATAATCAAAAGTCAAGTAGTGACTTCCTTGTGTACTCATTTTTATACTGTGCTCATAACTCTTTTAATAATGCAAATATTTATTATGGGCATCCCTGGAGAATCAAAGGTGCTCAAGGAAGGATATTCTAAATATCACGATCCACTGCCGAGTAAAAACGCCAGGATACTTCTACTGTTTAAAGAGTCAGAGCCACAGGGTCTGTCAGAAGGGTCATTGGACACAAAAAGAAGGCAAAAGGTTATGCAGTTTCTGGAATAAAGTAGCAGCAGGTATAATCTTCACCAGCAGAGAGAGAGGAGGCATGAGGAGAATTTCTCCAGGGTAACTAAAACTACATCACAGGCCAGAAATGGCACCAAAGATAATTATTACACAATGGACTTGAACACTATAAAGATTCAGCTTTCCATTAATTCAGTTCAATTTTAATAAATATTTGAGTATTTGCTATATACAAAGCACCATACTAAGTTCTGGAAATTTTTTTTTTTTAGATGAATAAATTTTGTCCTTCCTGCAGGAGTCTTAGTCTAGTGGTAGAAGCAGGCAAAGTTCAGCTCATTGAAGGACTTGTATACTCTGCTAAGGATTTTGGACTTCAGTCTGGAAGAAATGTTAGTTAAGCCACTGAAAGGCCACATAGTCACATACATACATACACACATCTGTGTGTGTGTGTATTATATATTTTTTAGGAAAAGCATGTAATTATCTGGTAACAAAATGGAAAACCAAGTGAAGTGTGCCAGGCTAGACATAAGAATTCCCCTTAGGAGATTATTGCAATGATCTGACTAAACCTAACCCCACAAGGACTGCACCATGGCAGTAGTCCCAGGGATGCGGTAGACACAGTGAATTTGAGATCCTTATGAGGTTGTAAACAGCTAGAAATCCTGATTGATTGATGTGAGATATAAAATAGAAAGAAACATTTAAAATGACTTTACACTTTCTGCTTTTGGTAACTGGGAAATGAGCTAGGGAAAAAATGGAGATAAGAAATGGAGGAGAAATAGTAAATTGTTGGTTATTGGGACAGATGTTGGATTCCATGTTGTAGCTGAGTTTGATGTGCCTGGAGGCATTGAAAAGATGTTCTGTGGATATCTGGGTAGATCATAAGATTTCTAACAAGTATGACTTGCTCCAAAAATCCATTCCTTTAATTTTTATTCTAATTAATTGTTCCAACTCTCAAAAGTCTTATTAGCAGGGGGTCCATGTCCTACCTTTTGAGCCTCCATCACTTTTTGAATCTTTTAAGGAACCTGAGAACTTAGTCCAAAGGAAGTTAGTCACAGTTCCAAATGCCAAGCAAAGGGTATGGTCATCTCACTACACTTTGTTTCTCACAGCTGCATGGTACCCCTGGTCTCTCCAGGCATGAGAGATGATTTTCTTCACTACCAGAAAAAGGTCCTCATTGGTACAGATCTCTGAACAAGCCTGCAAGGTAAGATGATTCCTCTTCCCAAAAGCTAAGCTTATCAAAGGGTGCTACAAGCTGGGATTTCCAAATGAGGCTCTTCAATGCTGTCTTAACATTCCTTTTTTTCTCCAAGCCCAGTTGTGCCAGCCTGGCTTATTATCAAACAAATGATCATATTAGCTTCATGTTGCTTCAAAACTGCCCTCTTTGAGTTGTTCCAGGTGATCCAGTCCATGTATCCCATGTTCTCCTGAGGTGTGTTTCTCTTTCCATATCAATAATCTTGGTTGGGGCTATCCTAGTTAACACTGAAACAATAGCTCACAGTGATGCCCAGCAAGAAGAGGGTTGGCTTTCAATCTCTTACCTCCCAAAAGTCCACAGGACTTTTTCACAGCTTTGAATACTTGAGGTCACCACAGAGAGTAACATCTATGTTCAAATAAGAAAAGTTCCAGATCCCCCATCATTCTATGGCAAAGGCTCCTTATGTTATTATTTTTTATCACTAAGTAGAATGAACCTTAGTGGAAAAATAGTATAACCTTCTATAACTTATAAAAACCAAATGCTGTTCCAAGGTGTTTTTGTTTTGATTATAAACTGTAAAGAGGAGAGTCCAACACAAAAATTGCTGCTATTTATTTAATTCTCTTGTTATTTTTGCCAATGGATTTGCTGGCTATGGAAGACTGTGGTCTCCCATTTGTGAGCCTTTGAACAGAACACTTAACCCTCCTATGCCCTTGTAGTCCACGCCCCATGATGCAACGCATATATTGAACAATTAGAGAAACATGGAATAGCATTTAATGAGCAGCTGTAATGTGCTGAGCATTGTCCCCAGCAATCCAGAGGCATCGATGAAAGGTGTCTAAGAGCATGTTTGTGCTTTGGCAGTAGACACTGACTAGATTAAGAAGGAAACACATATTTTATGACAACTGTCTGATCTCGACAACTAAGTCAGCTCCATCCTATCTTTCAGAAAAATATCCTTATAGTATACAGCAGAGAGAGCAATTCTACACAGAAAATGGGGAAATGAGCTTGTTAAATATAGAATGTGCCTCAGAAGGATATTTCTTAGTGAAAGCTTTGGCTTCTCAAACTACAGAGATAAAGCATTGCGCCATAAAATTTCTGGAAGAAAGGGCTAGCATACGGTGCATATTAACATTTGACATTTAAAGATTGAGACATTTTATTTCAGTAAATACCCCATAAATCTCCTAGGCAAATCATCTCCATTTCCTGGGTCTTCTTAATTTTCACTTAGCTGTTTTGTGAAGCTGTGTTTGCAGGTGTGGGCCATCTGAGAGCATGAGCCTTCCATTCACGGAACATCTTCTGTGTCAAGTCTAATCTACCTTCAACAAAGCAACAAATTCCTATTTAAAACTAGTTAGCTCAATACTCCAGAGAGCAAATATAATTTCCCTTTGGTTGCACTCACACTGTCACAATTCCAATTATGACGCTGTTGGGAATACTCGCTTTCTTAAAAAATGTAAAATGCACCATAAAAATTTATGAGGCAAATTATTGCAGGTATAACTGTTCAAGGGTGCAGTCGTCTCTTTGTAACTCAGTTTCCTCAACCAGTGCCCTTTTACACTTTATTTTATGGTCAATGTGATGCCTCATTGAAAAAAGAATATTAAAAATAATTTATTAAGATTAAATTGCTTCTTCAGAAGGCACAATTTTCTTTCTCATTTTATAAAAATCCCACTTTAATTTGCCTCCTATGGCATCCCTAGCATGAATTTAGAGATTTAATGGAATAGGGATTGAAGGTTAATATCAATGAAATGATTAATTTTATATTTGAAAGATCAGTTTGTTTGATTTAGAAGAAAATTTCAGTGGTCAATTATCTCTGGACTCTATTTAGTATAAAATACTAGCCAAAGAGTAATTCCATTCATCACTTACTAGTGTGGCGTTTTTGTGATTATTCTTGATATATTAAATGTTAATACTGAATAGAAATGCGTTGCCGACTTCACAAAGAAATGATGTTTTTCCTTAAAAAGTTCTTTTTTTAATATTTATACCTTAAAACATAGCTCTCTGAATATACAAAACCATATCAGCTACGTATTTAGTCAGCCCCACTTATTAAACATGCCATGTCTTATCTGCTGTCTGTGGTCAAAAAAAAAAAAACACATTCAAACAAATAGCAAAATTAGAATAGGCTTTAGTGCTTAGAATTGGAGATTTTATTTCAGGATTTCTTTAAAAATATTAATAAAATTGTCAGGAACAAGATAGACAAAGATGACAGTGAAGTGACTACCTTATCTATGGGCATGAGGCTACAGCTTTTTGTTTTTGTCTTTGTTTTTATTTTTGTTTGACCTATGTTAAAAGCATGTGAATGATTTGAGGCCACTTCTAAAGTAACATATAATCAAAGACAGCAAGGGAACTTAATCTAGAGGGATTTAAACAGATGGCCCCTAAATCCTAGGGAAAGAAAATGATATGTCTTAAGCTTATGTAAAAAATAAGTGACAGAACTGGCCTGCAACTCAGATAAAAAACATTTAATTTGAAGGTTCTTCCCAACTCTAAAATTCCATGCTTTTTTGTTAATGGTGATTGGGTGTTATCACAGGGAAAAACAGTTAAATAAAGAAAGTAAATTAGTTGTGCATATTAGTAGGAATTATGTAATATGTATTAGTGGAGAGAAAGAGAGAGAGAATCTGCTATGCAACAGGAAGTGAGTCTCTGCCTTTGAAGAAGCTGACAATCTTTTTGGAGATAAAACAAGAATATATGCAATTGTAATGCAGTCTCCTAAGTGCTCCGGCAGGGGAAATTTAAATGTGGTATAAGAGTACATGGACTAATACCTTATCAAGTCAGTGTGATTATGGATGAGTCTAAAAAGGACCTGATATTTAAACTAAAATTTAAAGGATGAGTAGGAGTTAACCAGAAGGGGAAAGAGGAGGGAAGAGAGTTTCACAACAGTCAAAAGTCTAAGAGGAATAGGAATAAAGCATCTTTGATAAAGCGTGATATTACAGATGAATCAGACAATGATGGTAAGACAAGAAAGGCAAGAGATGAGATCAGAGAGGAAAGAATACATTAGTAAGAGACCAGAAAACCATGCTTATTAGCTTGGACATTATTCTAAAGGTAATGATGAGTCATTCAAAGGTTAGAATAAAGCATGATCATATTTGATTTCAAAAGAACTTTCTTGTTGGAACATAAAAGGTGATTGGAAGGGGACAGAGGTGAAAGGCAAGTCTTAAAAGGCACAAAAATGAGGGGTTTTTAAATTTTTTTCTTGATATATAATATTTGTATGTTTATGGGATACATGTGATATTTTGTTACATGCATAGAATGTGTAATGATCAAGTCAGGGTATTTAGCATATCCATCACATTGAATATTTATCATTTCTATGTGTTGGGAACATTTCAGTTTCTCTCTTCTAGCTATTTTGAAATATTCAATACATTATTAACTATAATCATCCTACTCTGCTACTGAACATTAGAACTTATTCCTTCTATCTAACTGTATGTTTGTACCAATTAACCAACCTCTCTTCATCCCCTCCCCAACACACACCCATCTTAGTCTCTGGTAACTTTCATTCTACTCTCTACTTCCATGAGATCAACTTTTTAAGCTCTCTGATATAACTGAGAACATGCAATTTTCATCTTTCTGTGCCTAGCTTATTTTGTTTAACGTAATGACCTCCAGTTCTATCCATGTCGCTGCAAATGATAGGATTTCATCTTTTAATTAACAAACAGTATTCCAGTGTGCATATTATACCACATTTTCTTTGTCCATTGATGGACACTTAGGTTGACTCAATATCTTTGCTGTTGTGAATAGTGCTGTAGTAAACATAGGGATGCAGGTATCCCTTTGACATACTAATTTCCTTTCCTGTGGATAAATACACAGTTGTGGGATTGCTGGATTGTATAGTAGTTCTTCTTTTAGTTTTTTAAGAATTCTTCACGCTGTTTTCTATAATGGCTGTACTAATTTACATTCCCACCAATAGAATATGAAGAGTTCCCTTTTTTTTGCATCCTTATAGTAAAACTCTGTTATTTTTTGTCTTCTTGATAATAGCCATTCTAACTGGGAAAAGATGATACCTTATTGTGGTTTTTATTTGCATTTCCCTGATGATTAGTGATGTTGAGAATTTTTTTATATACCTATTGGCCATTTGTCTTCTTTTCTGTATGTCTTCTTTTTAGAAATGCGTACTCATGTCCTTTGCCCACTTTCTAGTGGCATTCTTTTTTGCTGTTGAATTGTTCCAGTTTCTTGTATATTCTGGATATTAATCCCTTGTTGGATGAATGGTTTGCCAATGTTTTCTCCCATTCTACAGGTTGTCTAATCACTCTACTATTGATTGTTTCATTTGTTGTGCAGCTTTTTAGTTTAATATAGTCCCCTTTGTCTATTTTTGTTTATGTTGTCTGTGCTTTTGAAGTCTTAGCCACAAAATCTGTGCCTAAACCCAGGTCCTGGAGTGTTTCTCCTATGTTTTATTCTAGTAGTTTTATAATTTTGGGTATTATGTTTATTTTTATTTTATTTATTCATTTTGACTGACTTGGTTATTTCAAAAGACCTGTCTTCAGGTTCTAAAATTCTTTCTTCTGTTTGACATAGTCTATTGTTGAAGCTCTCAAATGCATTTTTCATTTCATTCATTGCTTTCATTTCATTCATTTCATTCATTCATTTCTTTGGCTCCAGGATTTCTGTTTGGTTCTCTTTTACATCTATCTCTTTGGTGAATTTTGCATTCATATCCTATATTGTTTCTCTGATTTCTTTGTATTGTTTACGTGTGTTTCCTTGTACTTCAATGAACTTCTTTAATATCATTATTTTGAATTATTTTTCCAGGATTTCATAAATTTCTTTTTGATTGGAATCTGTTACTGGAGAAGTATTATGTTCCTTTGGAAGTGTTATATTTCCTTGCTTTTTCATGTTTCCTATGTTCTCACATTAATGTGCACTTTGTGTAACAGTCACTTCTTCTAGTTTTTTGGATTGACTTTCATAGGGGGAAGACTTTTTCTTGAAGATGTATCTACAGTGTTGTCTCGGTAAGGCACTTCAGGTTTGATTCTGGGTGAATGCAGTAGTGTAGCATCCATATGCTTTCTTCAGCTGTAAATAGCATCAGTGGCATCTGATTTCCTTACTGTATGCTCCAGTTGTCAGTTGAAGTTATGGTGAGGCTTTGCTGGAGATGGGTATGCGAGGTGTTCCCGTCTTTGGGCCCCACTCATGGTAGCAAAAAGCTGAGCGTGCCTGTCCTTGGGCCCCAGGGCAACATATACAGGCACCAACATTAGTGAATCCAGGCAGGCTAGGGCCTCCAGGCAGCTTTCTCATGTGTAGGCATTGGCAGTGGTGGGACAAGTGAATGGGTAAGTCCTGAGCCCTGGGACAGCATGTGTGGCATGGGCAATGACAATAGTGGTGGTGGAACAATCCTCAGGCTCCTAGGTCACACATGCTGGTATTAGTAATGACTGCAATGGGCTGGGGCAGAGAGCTAGTACCCAAGCCCCCAGGTGGTATGTGCCAGTGGATGCTAGCAGTGGTGGTGGCAGCAGGCTGGGTATGTCAATCCTCAGGCCCCCAGGAGTGCTCAGATGCCAGCAGTGGTGGATGGGGTGGGATGATCCCCAAACTCCCTGACAACATTCTCAAGCACTGGTAGAGGCAGTGCCAGGCCAGTTGGCCTATCCTCAAGCTCCGTGGTGGTGGACACAGGAGCCTGGGCAGTGTGTTCAGTGGTGGCAGCAGTGGGCAGGGAGAGGCTCTCTTCAGGGCATATGCAAAGGCACAGCAGCCCTACTGCTGAGGGTGACAGAGTTGCTGTCAGTGGCACCAGCTTCTGGCTGGTGGCTCTCAGGCTAGGCTCTGGGAAGCACATGTGTTGGCTCCCTTTGTCCTAGGGGCAGTTTCTCTAGTGCATTTCACTGCCCATTCCCTGAGGTACAGGACACTGTGTGCACTGGAGTACTGGGGACCCTGCTAGAGGTTCCAGCCAGCATTGTGCCTCTGCAGCCCTCCAGGTGATGTTAGCAGATGTCAGTGGGGCTCCATGGATGTGGAGATGCAAGGGATGTTGGGCAGGATGCAATTTAGTGGGGGCTTGGCTCTCAAAATGGCACCATGCTTCAGCTGCTTAGGTCTTTGGCAGTCGAGGGGACTGAGACCCAGCATGAGCTCCCTCTCAACGTTGTCGCACAGTCTCCAGGAAGCTCCCTATGCTAGTCTGAGGGCTTGCATGAATTGAGGGCCTCTCCCGTGGCCAGGATTGCAGAAGTCTGTGGTAGGAATGTAGGATGCTGGAGGCCTCTTACTCACCTTTTCTTCTCACTGAGGAGCCTCTTTAGGCTCCCTGCCAATCCCAGCTTAGCTAGCTGCTTCACTTCCTTCTCCTTCCATGCTTCAGGTGTTTCCTATAACTTCTCTATTGAATTCCAGTGTTTTCTCTTAGATGCTCTATTTGACATGTGATTATCCACTTGCTATTTCGATTCTTCTTTGTGCAGGAGATGAGTGCCAGATGTCTCTAGTCAGCCATCTTGAAGCCCCCTCGCAAGGATGAGTTTAAAGGCTGATAAAACTGTACAGGCAAGGGATAGGTAATGGTCTGCAAGAATTGGGTCACTATGGATATCCAAAAAAGACTTTGAAAATATGTAAGAAATAGAATGGACAGAACTGAATGATGTGAGTGGCAAAGTGTTAAGGATGAAGCCCAGGTTTCTTGGCTGTGCAAATAGAAGATGACTAGACCATCCACTGAGACGGGCATGACTGACAGAAGAGCTGCTTTCTGGGGACAGTTGTTGTGCTCCGTAATTGACTTGTTTTTGTTTGTGGTCCTTTGTGCATTCAGATGCCTGCATATCCAGTGGTTGGGTGGAGGTACAAATATGAAACATATTACAGAGATCTGGGCAAGAAATGAAATCTGGGAATTACCAGCCCACAAAGAGTAATTAAAAGCAAAGGCAATAGTCAAGATCATCCAAAGAGAGTCTGCCGATTGGAATAAGATGGCTAAGAGCGGATCCTTGAGGAACGATCCATGAGGCAGCCAGCTTCAGTTATTTGGAAAAATAACATCCTTTAAAAAAATTGGTGTTCCTTACCAATCTCTAGAAGACATTCTCTAGAGATCAAAATTGAAAATAAAAATTTTAGTTCAATTCATGCATTAGTCTAATTAATGATGCTAAGTCATGAAAAATCTCTTTTCTGGGGGTAGAAGGGTTATATAATGCAGAATGCTGGGCTCTAATTTGACTCCTCAATTCAATGCATGTGACAACTTGTAGAAGCTAAATAGCCTTCCTGAGGATTGATTTCTTCCTCTATAAAAGAGAAAAATAAGCCCTAACTCAAAGAATAGCTGTGAAGATTAAGTATTGTTCTACTTGGCAGAGCTGGAATCACTTAACATAGTACCTGGTACCTAACAGGCACTAAATAAATGTTAGTTATCATTCTTTCAACTAGCTTATCCAGATAGGTCAAATGAATTAGCAAAATATATGTACTGTATGTATGTACATATATATAGATAAAAGCTTTTGTATGTATGCCTATATATTTGTGTGTGTATATATATGCATATACAAAAAATTTTATATAGTTATTTTATACATATATAAAAACATAAATTGTGAAATAAGACTCAATCTAATTTGTCGAATCAGTTTCCCCATAAATTCTTCCAAATTTTCTTTTTACTATAGCTCCAATAGAGAAATTGTCTATATTCAGGGTTGATTTGGTTTCATGTACCATACTAAAGAGTCAATTTTTACAGTTCATTGACTTGGCCATTGGGTAAGCCAAATCACCCATTAAAATACCATGGCATGGTTATTTAAATTGCACAGCTAAAAAAAATGAAATAAAACGGCATTCTGGATTATATAATTGGATTTGGCATTTTGCATTTTGATTGTTTTGCTATAGGTTTGAGATTGGTATTACCAACAAATGAACATATCTGTTATTCAATTTAAAATGCTTAAAAATGAAATTATGTTATTTTGCTCATGCTCAGTAAATTCAGGATAATAATTACAAGACTGTGAATGCAGGAATAACTCAGGTAAAAAGTTCACTGTTTCTTAATGACCCAAGTCCTGGAATTGAGGGAGCCATTTCCACAAAAGACACTAGATCAGTGATTCTCAAACCTTTCTGTTGATAGAGCAATTGAAAATTATGATGCTCTGCAAAACACTATAAATTATAAAATGTTAACAATAATTAAATACATTATTCTTATGTAATCAATGCCATCTTATGTTAGTGGGAGGTAACATGCAAGTGGTTAAGGTCACAAACTCTAAAATGAGACTGTATTTTGCAAATGGAGAAACTGAGACATAGTTATATTAAGCTTCTTGCCCAAGATCATATAATTATAAAATAACAAAGTCAAAATTCAAGCCCAGGCAATATTAATAGCAACTCTGTCAAAGACTGGTTTTAAGATTTAAGAAGTCATGGAAAGTGTTTAGCACCGTGCCTGGCTATTAATATCTACTGAGCCTTTACTAATATAGACATTGTATATGTCAATATTTAAAGTAAAAATAAAGGAGAAAAAATTCACATGAGTAAATTCTATTTACTACAGGAATTTTTCTGAAATTTTTATTTTTTTCTTCTCTTTTTTAATATCAAAATATTAAGGGGATACAAAAGTTTTTGGTTACATGAATCATTTTGGTAATGCTTGAGTCATAGCTATAGATGTGCCCATCACTCAAATAGTGTTTATTGCTCTTATTAGGTTTTTTCCCCTTCCCCTCCCCTGCTTGATTTCCACTGAGTTTTACTCCCACATGCGTGCTCATCAGGTAGTTTCAATTTAATAGCAAGTATATATGGTATTTGTTTTTCCATTCTTGAGATACTTCACTTAGGAGAATAGTCTCCAGTGTCTCCAGTTCAATCCAAATTGTTGCAAAAGGCATTAATTGATCTTTTTTATGGCTGAGTAGTACTCCATGATATACATATACCACATTTTATTAATACACTGATGAATTGATGGCCACTTACGGTGATACCATATCTTTGCAATTGTGAATTGTGCTGCAATAAACATTTGAGTGCAGGTGTCTTTTTGATAAAATGATTTCTTTCCCTTTGGTGGATATATAGTAGCGGGATTGCTGGATTGAATGGTAGGTCTACTTTTAGTTCTTTGTGAAATCTCCATACTGTTTTCCAGAGAAGTTGTACTAATTTGCAATTCCACCAACAATGTGCAAGCATTCCTTTCTTTCTGCATTGAAGCCAGCATCTATTGTTTTTGGACTTTTTAACAAAAGCCATTATAATTGGGATAAGGTAACATCTTATTGTGGTTGTAATTTGCATTTCCCTGATGATTGGTGAGCATTTTTCCATATGTTTATTGGCCATTTGTCTATCTTCTTTTTAAAAGCTTCTGTTCATGTTTTTGCCCACTTTCGAATGGGGTTGTTTGTTTTTTTCTTGCTGATTTATTTGAGTTCTTTATAGATTCTGGATATTAGCCCTTTATCAGATGTACAGCTTGTGAATATTTTCTCCCATTCTGTAGGTAGCCTGTTTGCACTGTTGATTATTTCCTTAGCTGTGCAGAGGCTTTTTAGTTTAATCAAATCTCATTTATTTATTTTTGTTTTTGCTGTGATTGCCATTGGGCTCTTAGTCATAAATTCTTTGCCTAGGACAATATTTAAAAGAGTTTTTCCTACATTTTCTTCTAGAATTCTTATAGTTCCATGCCTTAGATTTAAGACTTTTATCCATCTTGAATTAATTTTTGTGAGTGATGAGAGATAGAGGTTCTGTTTCATTCTTCTGCATGTGGCTATCCAATTTTCCCAGCACCATTTATTGAATAGGGCTTCTTTTCCCCAGTGTACATAGTTGTGTGCTTTGTCAAAGATCAGCTGGCTGTAGGTAGGTGGTTTTATTAATATATCTGGGTTTTATATTTTTGTTCTATTGGTCTATGTCTCTATTTTTGTACCAATACCATGCTGTTTGGTTACTATAGCCTTGTATTAATAGTATAGTTTGAAGTCTGATAAAGTGATGCCTCCCGATCTGTTCCTTTTGCTTAAGATTGCTTTGGCTATTTGGGCCCTTTCCTTGTTCCAAACAAAGCATAGATTTTTTCTAGACGTATGAAGAACAATGTTGGTATTTTGATGGGGATTGCACTGAATCTGTAAATCACTTTGGGTAGTGTGGACATATTAACAATGCTGGTACTACTGATCCATGAGAATGATATGTTTTTCCATTTGTTTGTGTCATCTGTGATTTCTTTCCTCAGTGTTTCACAGTTCTCCTTGTAGAGATCTTTCACCTCCTTGATTAAGTATATTCCTAGGTATTTTATTTTCTTTGTAGCTATTGTGAATGGTATTGAACCTTTGATTTGACTCTCAGTTTGACTATTATTAGTATATAGAAATGCTACTGATTTATGTACATTGATTTTGTATCCTGAGACTTTTCTGAATTTATTTATCAATTCCAGGAGTCTCTTGATGGAGTCTTTGGGGTTTTCTAGGTATAAGATTATATCATCAGCGAAGAGTGACGGTTTGACCTCCTCTTTTCCAATTTGGATACCCTTTCTTTCTCTTGCCTGATTGCTCTGGCTAAGATTTCCAGCTCTATGTTGAATAGAAGTGGTGACACTCTGCAAATTACATAATCTCTCCAGGCTTCAGTCACAAAATAAGTATAATTAAAATACTAACCTGAAGAACATTAAAAGGGTACATATGTTTATGTGTACAAAGTGCCTGGAATTAGTAGAGACTCAACTAATGCCACATATTGCTATTATAATTATTTCCAGAGGAGTCTTCAGTACAGTGCAGAGTCATTGTAAATTCAAACATGAAGAGGAATCATATGTGTACATATGAAATCAGAAAGCTACTTTTCTACTGTGTATAATTCACATAACTTAAAAATCAGGCTACTTTTATATTTATCAAATTGTAATTTAAAAGAATAAACTAATTCCTTTTTGCATAGATTATAATGATAGAGAAAAAAGTCCTGAAAGGTGCAAATGATATTTTAAAGAAAGAAATGAAATTTCAAGTATTTTCTAACCTAAAAAGCCAAAAAAATATACTGGTGCTTTGTGTACCCCTTTCAAGATCTCTTTTCTCCCAGCTCTTCATGTGTCATGTGTGATATTCATATGTTATGTGTGATATTCATGCTTGAATATCACCTTCTCAGAGAGAATATCCCTGACCTCTCCCAGTTTAGAAAAAGTCTCCCTTTTAAAATTTGCAATTCAAACCACCATCCTGTTTATTTTCTTCATGACACAAATAACAGTAGGCGATTATTTTGGTTTTTTTTTTTTTATTTTTCCTATCTCTCCTGCTAGAACAAAAATTCAATTAGGAGTGAAATTTCTCTATATTGTGTTCATTCATTAGTTGCCTAATCCAGTATTTGTTATATACTGGCACTTATCAAATATTTGTTGATTAAATTAATAAGGGACACAATATCTTTATATTCCACTCTCATTTGGTGCTTTATCTGAAGAAAGATCCAATAACTTGGCCCTTAATTCATAAAATACAAGCTCTGAATATTTTTGCTTAGCCTGTGTGTGGGCTTTTCTTTAAGAGGTTTGCAGGGGGTTCAGTGAGTGGGATGGGTGAGGTCTAAGAGGACAGACAGAGAAGGCCCCTGTGGGGACCACAGGGAGCCCCAAGATGTTGTGTGGACACATAGGGAAGTTCAAACAAAAGTCCACAGGCACTGGGATAATCAGAACTAATATTAGCTCCTGCCTAATCCTGAATAGACCCTTAAGTGGTCTCTTTATCTCAGATTGCTCTACATGGTTCCCAGATTTCTGAAATAGAAATTTCACCAAGTTAGCTTGCTTAGGGCTCTACAATGGCTCCACAGGCTTTCTGAATAAAGAATAAAGCTTGTGTCAGAAACATCAGGATGGACTTTCTTTCTCAGGCTACACATTTCTCTAGTCTTTTCTTTCATAGCTTCTCCATGGATTCAGGACCATTATGATAGATGCACTGAGTAGAAAATTTGCAATTCCAAGAACACCCTACTCTCACCCATTTATCCATAACTGTTCACATAACTGTTCTTCCATCTGGAATGTTCATACTTATTTTTCAAAACTTGTTCACTTCAGATTCAGAACAGAATACTACAAGTAGATGTTTGTCCTTCCATGTGACCTACAGATACACTTCCTCTTTCTTCTTCATAATCAGCCTCTTGATATCAATTGGATGCAACATACACACATACACAGACTCAGATACTTTTACTTAATAAGCAGTAGGCTTCTGAAAGAGGCGTCAAAAAATTCATATTCAGGAATATAAACATTCTCCTAACTATGACAAAATCTGTACCACTTTCCTGATTATCAATTGAGATGCCATTTTAAAATTATTATGTAAAGTGCTGTTAATTCCCTTTTTAAAATATTATGCTTTCTAATTAAGCCCAGAGGCCTCTTAGTGCAATTTCCACTGTAGACATCTATCCCTTGATAACCACACACTAGTGAATATATACCCAAAAAATATCAAAAGCTTAGAAGTTAGTATTGTTGTTATTGTCATCATTGTTTCTGTTCTTTCTTAAGTGAGTTCAAATATTTAGATAGGATATTCTTCTGCAGTTTCTACAGGAAAGAAAAAGCCATTATAAGGACTTTGCTATGCCTTCATTTTTCAATATTCAGTTTTTGAGAGACCAAATATAAGTCATTGTGTTGTATATGAACCCAGAAAACTGGAGAGGGAGAAGGAGTGGGGAGAAAAAATGAATACATGGAGTGGTGTGCATGTGTGTCTGTGTGTGTATTTCTAAATTATATATGTGAATTGTATTAATATTAAAACTGGACAAAAATTGCATAGAGATATATACACACACAGAGTTGATTCTTGTTATTCACAGTGGTTATGTTGTGCTACAGTTGACCCAAACACTGAATTAGCAAATACTGAACCATTGTTCCTAGGGGAAATACAAGATTAGGGTCCCTCAAACCTCTTGCTACGCCTTATCATCAACTGATCAACATATAATCTTGTTTTATGTACATTTCTGTTTAAGGACACCATAATTAATATATACTGTTGATTCATTAACATTGAATGCACAGCCAACAGCATTGTAACTCATGACCAAATGAAGCATATTTTCTCTGTAAGGCACAGCACAGCCTTCCTGCACCTAGAAAGACCACACAGCACTTCAGTATTATGTTTGGTGCCATTTTAAACAGCAAAGTAACCAAACAAACTGCACAAAAATGCATGCAAAAAAATCTGGCATTAAATAGACCAGAAAAAGGTTAGTTGTTTACAGTATGAGACATGAAATAAGAAGGCAAAGTGTCACCTTGTTCAACCTCAGCTGGGAATGTGTGCACATTAGGAGACTAAAATTTTTCACTGCTTTACGTATATACATGTCCACAAATGACCCAAAAAGCAACTCGACTATTGATTTGGGGGTTACAAATAAATTTTAGTGAGTAGGTGAATTTTCAAATACAAAATCCATGAATAATGAGGACTGACAGTGTGTGTGTGTGTATATATATATACATATATATAAAGAATATATACTAATAGTATATAATATCAAAAATCTTTCATTTGAATGACATCTGTAGGGTCAATGTTCTTCTTGTATCCTATTTGCCTGTCACATAAGAGGAGCTAAGAAGTATGATTAAAATAAAGGAAAGAATAGAAACCTATATGCCTATCCCAGGTAATCATTATTTAATCATGGTCTTTGAAATGGTGGCTAGAGGCTTTTTTAGTGAAATTAGGTTTCTATTACTTCATCTTTTCTTAAAATCTATAACATTGTTGCACTTTCTAATGATAAAGCTATATGTTATCATTGGTAACAATATGGGAAATTCAAGAAATATAAATTACAAATCACTACTATTCATTTGATGAGATAAAGGTCATTACAAATGAGATGCATTTTTTTCCCAGTGTTTTTTATGCAATGTATATATAGTTAAGTATATAAGCATCTTTAAAAATAAAATTGAAATTATGCTGTTTTCTATCTTGCTTCTATTTTTTTATTAATACTATAGCAATATCCCCCTCATCATTGTATTTCAGCTTTAGATTCCTGCTGATCTCTCCTTTCAAAGAGACATACCCACCTAAGGTCACTAAATGCACTCCAGCCTCAGCAGCCTGCTGCCTTTGCTGAATAAATGCATATGACGGCCTCTACTGGGGAGACTTAGAAAAAAATATAAAAACTGTACTGCTTGGTTTTTCTCTTTAATTTTTGTATTCCTTGAGAGATTCTCACTTAGCTAAAAAAAGGAATCATTTCCAAAGGTGTAAGGAAGCTTACACTAAAATAGATTGCCTATATCATAATTGACCTTTGCGTAAATGCATGCATTTCATAGCAATTCAACTCAATCAAATTTCCCAGGCAGACATATTCACACAATTTCAACGCCAGAATTAAAGTTTTAAAATGTACATTTTAGCAACTCTCCAAAAGCCAAAAAGTTCAATCTTCATGTTCAAGCTCTCATAACATTATTGTTTTTCAGTACAATGAGAGTTAATGTGGACTTTTCTGTCTTTGTGAATTACAAATGATATTCTGAGCTGGAAGAAAGAGGCAATTTCCACTCTTGTTCTCTTAGGTGTTACATGATTATCTTCAAACAGGCAATTACCAAGCAAACTTAACCAACTAAAAAAATATTTAACACTATCATAGCAAAATTCTCAGATAACTGCAATTGATAATTAAAATTTCTAATTTTTCTTTTCCAATGTCTTATTCTTTAAGCTAACAAGAAGAAACTATATAGTTACAAATCCAAAGAAAACTGAGATAATTATGAACAATTGAGAGAACTGAGTCCATTTCTTAAAATACTAAAACACATATATAATTTGTTTATTATGTGAAAAGAATTAATTAACCAACTCATAAGAAAGTGTTATAGAGCAAAAAATTAATATGTCATATACTGACATATTCTGGATTCTTTGAATGCCTTTTAAATTACCATGTAGTCATTAGTTAATTGTTGAAATTAAGCTAATTTTAGGCTGTTAATCCCAAAATATATTCAAAAAGTTAATTATTAAAAGTTATTTACATATTGAAATGGATTAAATTAACATGAGAGCCATTTTTATTAACTATAAATTAAAACTGATATTATTTCTGATCCGCCAAAAGCGAAAAATAGTATTTCCCTTGCATTTTAAAGTATTTAAAATCTGTAGGTCGGGCACGATGGCTCACGCCTGTAATCCTAGCACTCTGGGAGGCCGAGGCGGGTGGATTGTTTGAGCTCAGGAGTTCGAAACCAGCCTGAGCAAGAGCGAGACTCCGTCTCTACCAAAAATAGAAAGAAATTAATTGAACAGCTAAAAATATATAGAAAAAATTAGCCGGGCATGGTGGTGCATGCCTGTAGTCCCAGCTACTTGGGAGGCTGAGGCAGGAGGATCGCTTGAGCCCAGGAATTTGAGGTTGCTGTGAGCTAGGCTGACGCCACGGCACTCCAGCCCGGTCAACACAGTGAGACTCTGTCTCAAAAAAAAAAGAAAAAAAAGAAAGAAAGAAATAAAATTAAACATCAGTTGGCCTGTTGCTTCCAAAGTACACTGAATATTTTTTAGATTTTATATTTATTTGATTATATTCATTATTTATTTATTTATTTATTTTATATTTATTTTATATGTTACATATATTTATTTATATATTATCCAATGGTAAGTTAGTTAGCACAGTGATTTTTTAAAAATAATTGGCATTTGACATATACATATATTTTTTTATTTTTTTTATTTTTTATTATTTTTTTTTTTTTGAGACAGAGTCTCACTCTTTTTGCCCAGGCTACAGTACCATGGCATTAGCCTAGCTCACAGCAACCTCAAACTCCTGGGCTCAAGCGATCCTCCTGCCTCAGCCTCCCAAGTAGCTGGGACTACAGGCATACGCCACCATGCCCGGCTAATTTTTTTCTATATATTTTTAGCTGTCCAATGAATTTCTTTCTGTTTTTAGTAGAGACGGAGTCTCGCTCTTGCTCAGGCTGGTCACGAACTCCTGAGCTCAAACAATCTGCCCGCCTCGGCCTCCCAGAGTGCTAGGATTACAGGCGTGAGCCACCGCGCCCGGCCAATTTTACATATATATTTTTAAAAGTTTATATTAAGAATGAATGTCTGAGTTGTGAGTGAGTCTAGCCTCTATGACAAGCCACAGCCGGGAAAACGTGAATGGGCAGTGAAATTCTATGTATGATATTCTAATTTCTCAAATGGGTGAAAATATTCTGAGATTTAAGATACTGATAATCCCAAAATAAATCAATAATGTTTTTTCTTTCAATGTGGCTTTCTCTAGAAAATCACTTTGACTTTACTTTAAACCTGTTGGAAGTTCCAAATATATGGCAAATAACAACACTGAATATAGCAAAAATACATTCTAAAAATTTTTATTTTTTAATTGGGGTACAAAGTGATGTTATGATCTATGAATACAATGTGGAATAATTAAGTCAAGCTAATGACCATGCCCATGACCTCAAATGTTTACCATTTTTTGTGGTGAGACCATTTGAAATTTACTCTTAGCCATTTTGAACATACAATACATTATTATTTACTATGTTAACCACGCTGTGTAATATATCTTTAAAAAAATTATTCCTCTTGTCTTATTGTAGCTTTGTACTCTTTCACCATCATCTCCCTTTTCCTGGAAGCCTTTGGTAACCACCATTCTATTCCCTGCATTTTTTAATTGGATAGTTTAGATTCTACGTATAAGTGAGATCATACGTATTTGTTTTTCTGTGTCTGACTTATTTTACTTAGCATAATATTCTCCAAGGTTCTTTCATTTTGTAATGGGAGTAGGCAAGACATTGTCAACCAATCATATACGGGGTCTTTCTCCCAAAAACTTAATGCCCTGAGGGCAGAGGTGAGAATGGGAAAAGACCAAAAGCAAGAACAAGTTATTTCCATTCAGACAGTCCAAGAGGTCTTCAAGAAGGTATTTTTTTAACTGAGACAGATTTAAAGTGTTTCAGGTAGGTAATAATTTTGAAAAAAACATGTAAGCACCCATAGAAATCAAGTGTCTAAGAAATATATTCTCAGTATAGAGGGCCTCCCCCTGCAGGCCAGTGAAGGAGTGAGGGTGCAGAGCAGAGGCATCGGCTGTGTGGCTGGAAGCCCAGGAAGCTGGATGAGTTAGGGGTGTACAGAGCTGGCAGGTGCAGCGGCTGCCAGAGTGATTGGGAGATTGGTTACAATAAACAAAGTAGTAAATTGATTGAAAAAATAAGTAATTAAGTGTGGGGGGAGGAGGAGGATAAAGGAAGTGAGTAGGTTTCTCACTGTCAGAGAAGAGGTGCACAAACATGGATAGACAGAAAAACAGAAAGACTCCTCAGGAGTGGAATTTAAATAAGAGATACCAGTATGAACAGTTTTTATGCAAATACTCAGATTTAGAAATATACAGAGATATGCATATGTAGATATATGAATATACATATATGTATTTCCTAGTTCTGTTCTCTGAGAGGTCTTTAAAGCAATGATATCCCATCCCAATAGCAGTGAATAGATCAAGTACCCAGATATTGGTCTCTGAATACCATCCTCCGTTAATAGGAACCAGAACTTCTTAGGAAAATGATTGATTCCAGGGCTGAGGTGAGGGAAAACCAAGATGAACGTGGGACATTTTGTTGTGCCAGATAGTAAGAAAATGCAGTCTACGACCATACTACCCTGAATGCACCCGATCCTGTCTGATCTCAGAAGCTAAGCAGGGTCATACTTGGTTAGTACTAGGATGGGAGAAAATGCAAATGGACGTAGGTGTCAGCGTGAAGGGGCCAAATCTATGACAAGTAGCATCAAAATCATAATGAGAGTAACGAATTACTAACCATTGAATAAAATAGAAATACATAAGTCCATACTGACTAAACTAATGAAGAATAAATAAATAAGAAAGAAAAGCTCCCGTTTACAGTAGAATGAAAACTGATGCATGAAAACAGAGTGATGGAAATAGAAAATTACCCATTGCAGACCGGCAGCTGATTCAGGTGGAAATCACCAAAATCTGGAGGTTTGATAAGTAGTGTATATCAGAATTTATCCCCACAGAAAACTAATTAATTACAAAGGGGAACATGGAGATGCCAGGTAAACACCACCTTGACCAGTTGATCAAAGACCAGTGGTAAGATGACTCAACATGTGTGCCTTCAATGTGATGAACTGAAAACAGCACAGCATCATTTCGGTGCCATTTCTGTCAAGAATACATGGGCTGAGCATGGTTAGGAGAAAACACCATTTGGACTCAAGTTGAGGGTGATATTTGTTGCTCTATGAATTAGTATTAAACATGTTTTGGGGACAGGATTTGTCTTAAGAGTTTTATAGAACTTTGCCCTGAAAGAATATGTGAACATGTTGGTTTGCATTTCGAATGCTGTTACCCTCGGAAGGGTGTCTCTGAAAGGCAGTTGCGGCTGTATCCCACGAGGCACCACGTTTCTCAGACATAAAGAATTGAATTTGCTTTTCAAAGCACAAGTGAATCTGTTAAAAACTATAGGCTGAGAGCTGACAATGGAGTGCCCTCTGGAACAAACAGCTTCCCGGAAACTACAGCTTCCCGAATGGCTAAAAGCAAAGCTTTTGTTTAAACCACTCTAGACTATCTGTCTCCATTCACGATAACCTAATAAACATGGAGCTTACATATCTCTGTTTAACCCTTCTGTTTAAATGACAAACTTACCATAGAATTTAGAAATTAACCTTTGAAAGACTTTGTAACCGTTTGTTCACGTAAATAGAATTAGTTAAAGAATCTGTAGAAGTCTTCTGTAAAAGCCTTTTGAAAACCTGTTAACCTGAGAGGAACTATCTATTGTTATGTAAATTTGTTACCCCTGACAATGATTCACTATTTTCTATAAGTTACCATGTAAGACCCACAGAGAGGTACGAGCCCCCTGAGCTCCCGCTTTGCCTATGATCTTTATAAACTTATAAAACTATATCTTTGTCTCAGTGCATTCTTTTATTTCTTCCATTTTCCATTTTCTCTATTATTTTCTTATCCCTTGCAACTCTACCAAAGGGACCCGGTTTTTTGCGGGGAGCCCTGGCCACGTTCCCCACAGATATTATCAAGTTCATTAAAGACAGGGAGAGATGAGGAACTGTTCCAGACTGAACAAAATGAAGGAACGGGACAGCTAAATGCAACCAGTGTCCCTAGATAGGATCCTGGACCACAAAGGAAAAAGCAATATAGTTAGAAAAAGTGATAAAATTTAAACGTATTCTGTGGATTGGATGGTAGTATTGTATCAGTGTTGATTTTCAGATTTGGAAGCTAATATAAAGGTATTATAGGAGTATGTCCTTGTTTTTGAGAGATAAACACTGTAATATTTAGGAGGGATGGAACATCACAGATGCAGCTTGCTTTCAAACAGTTGGACAAATGACAATGGCTATATACGTACAACAAGAAAGGATAATAGATCACACATAGAATCTGGGTAAACAGGATGAGGGAGTTCTTTATACTATTCTTACAACTTTTCCACAACTTTTTTGAAATAATTTCAAAATAAAGTTTAAAAAAAGGAATGTGACTTTATATTTCTATAATTCAATTTCATATTTACATTAAGCCACATTTCACTGAAATGACATAAAATTAATCACAGTGAATTCTAGGTTTTCCTTTGTCTAGGAATGGAGAGGTTGGATGAGGAGACTGCCATGGTGCCAGGGCATGGAAGGGTTGGTCCTCTTAGGCCTTAAGTCCTCTCACCTTGTCCAGACTGAGGTACCCGTCATTCCACCTGTCTTTCTCTTCTGCTTCCACAGAGACTACCTTTGGAGGTCCCACCTCCTGTCCACACATGCATCAAGCTCCGGTGGTTGCATTTTCCCCTCTTCACTAGTCTCAGTGGACAAGAATCTCTTAACCTATTTTTAAGCTGTGGCCAATCAAGATAAATAAACAAAAACTTTAGAATATTATGCCTCATGTATGCCTCAGTGTATCAGCCTCGAGAGAAACAAAACCAATAGAGTATATATATATATATATATATATATATATAAAATATATATATACACATACACACACACAGTTGGCCCTCCATATCCATGAGTTCCACATCCATCGAATCAACTAACTGTGGATCAAAAATATTCAAAAAAAAAATAAAAAGTAAAAATACAGAAATGCAAATTAAAACCACAATGAGATATCACTAATCCTCAGTGAGACTGGCCTTTATCAAAAAGTCCCAAAACAATAAATGTTGGCGTGGATGCAGAGAGACAGGAACACTCATGCACTGTTGGTGGGATTGCAAACTAGTGCAACCTCTGTGGAAAGCAATATGGAGATACCTTAAAGAGATACAAGTAGAAGTACCATT
>CAUYSK010034717.1:0-125641 GCA_963575035.1 Avahi laniger
TATCACCATTGTTTCTTAAAGCTGAATAGTACTCCATGGTATACATATACCACATTTTATTAATCCACTCATGTATTGATGGACACTTGGGTTGTTTCCACATCTTTGCAATTGTGAATTGTGCTGCTATGAACATTCGGATTCAGGTGTCTTTTTCATAGAGCGTCTTTTGTTCTTTTGGGTAGATGCCCTGTAATGGGATTGCTGGATCAAATGGTAATTCTACTTGTATCTCTTTAAGGTATCTCCATATTGCTTTCCACAGAGGTTGCACTACTTGGCAGTCCCACCAGCAGTGTATGAGTATTCCTATCTCTCCGCATGCACGCCAACATTTATTGTTTTGGGACTTTTTGATAAAGGCCAGTCTCACTGGAGATAAGTGATATCTCATTGTGGTTTTGATTTGCATTTCCTTGATGATTAAAGATGTTGAGCATTTTTTCATATGTCTTTTGGCCATTATTCTGTCTTCTTTTGAAAAGTTTCTGTTCATGTCCTTTGCCCACTTTTTGATAGGGCTGTTTGATTTTTTCTTGCTGATTTTCCTGAATTCTAAATAGATTCTAGTTATCAGCCCTCTATCAGATTTGTAGAACACGAAAATTTTCTCCCATTCTGTAGGTTGTCTGTTTGCTCTTGTGACAGTTTCTTTGGCTGTGCGAAGTTTTACAGTTAACATCTCTATCTATCTATCTATACATAGACAACTTACAGTGTAAACAATTCACAGAAATAGGAGAAAGCTGTTTTACATTTGATTTTGCGATACATTTTGTGTATTGTCTTAGTTCAAGTTCACCCAGATGCAGACCATGAGACAAAGATTCAAGGGCAAGAGGTTTATTTGGGAGATTATCCCAGGAAAGACTGATAGGGAAGGAGCAAGGGAGGGAGGACGGGGAAGCAGCCAATAAAGGGTGTGTTATTAAGCAGGTCTCCTACTGTGAGTAAATAAAGTTTAAACTGGCAGGGGAACTCTAGCTAGTACAGGCAGGCATCTCAGAGTTACTCCACAGGAGAGGGGAGGGAGTTAGGGTATGGACACATCAGCTCTTACCAGACATCGGTTAAGAGCTGCTTCTAGAAACTTGTCATTCTCCAGAGCTTCTAGTTTACTGGCCAGCTTGAGGCCAACAGAATGGCCTAGAGTCACCAGAAAAAGCCTTCAGTAGATGCTAGTGGTTAGAAACCGACAGAAGGTATGGTTTGGGGAGATATGGGTGAGGCACTAACAACACCTGCTACCTTCCTATTCCTTGCAATGCCTACATTTTAAATAAACTCCAAACTGTCACTGCTTCTCCAATGTGGTCACAATTTCTACAAGAAAACAAAATGGAACTTACAATAGGAGGGTTAGTGGAAGAAACTACAGTCTCTACTTCCACAAATTATATTTTTATCTCTTCCTTCTACCACCCATAATATATCCTCCTGGCCCTTAGCCAAGCACTTTTGCTGATCTAGATGGCTTTCATCCCCTGGGGGTCTAAGCTCCTAGTTAACACGCCCTTGACAGGCTGTGGTTATTGTGCTCACTTGCCCATTCACAATCAATAAGGAGCTTGAATACACCTAGAGGCAGCCCGTGGCACCCTGGAGATCTAGGCCTTCTCCTCCCTGTCCCATTACATAGCAGTGATCTTATCTCTGCGTGGTAATCAGGGGATCTACTTTTGACAGTATGGTATAGTAACTCATTTTTAGGCCTCTTCATTGACATGCATAAGGAGGCCACAATGTCCAGGCTGCAATCATGGCTTTAGGATTAATGAAACCATTAATGTGTCCCCCTGTAGAAAAGCCCCCCACCAGGACCTCTAGTTCAGTAGAGACTAAATTCGTGAGGATGGGAAGCAAAAATTCCCTACATAGGTCACTGGGAGCCATTCCTACTTCCACTTCTTGTTATCCAGACAACAATGCCATGTAATGGACATTAGTTCAAAATCTGTATCACTCCATGAAAGACAGTAGCCCAAATCTGAAGGGTACATTGACCAAACTGGCTCCTTAGCTGTGTTTTAAGAAGCCATTGCGACAATTCCACCAGATAGCACTTCCTAAATGAGGTAGTATATTTTAAGGTCCATGGATCCCATGCTGGTAAGGTGCTTATTGTCACATCTTTTTCCCTGAAAAATGAGTCACTTGATCCAAGGTGATGCAGAATCGTGTGATTATAAACCAAACAAGTAAGCACATGATCATTCCATGTCCTCACACAGAGGTGCTGACCAAGTCACTGTAGACAGTGAAAGCAAACCCATACCTTTGTTTTGTATATACCAATACAAGAAAAAATGAATTTCTACCCTCTCCAGGTGGAACAAGTCCAGTGTAACCATTTTGCCTTTTGATTTTCTCAAAGAATAGGACCAAACTGAGAGCTCAGCATTGGTCTCTACTGATGACAGTTTGAACAGTCTGCAGTGGCAGTTGAATCAACCTCGGTGAAAGGGAGCCCACATTGTTGGGTTCATGCATAGCCTCCACCCTGCCACCCTGGCTACCTCAGTCATGAGTCCACTGTATAAGTACTGGTGGCCAAAGACAAAGCCTTGCTGATCTCTACTGGGTAAATCATTCATTTATCCTGGTTGTTTAGTGTTTGCTCTGTAGTAGATGCTCTCTGGTGAGCATTGATGTAAAAAACCAAGATCTGCACACTTCATGCCCACTCCCATAGGACTAACTCCCATGGGATCATCTCCACGTCTCTTCACTATATTTCTTTGTCTCCTTTCTTCTAAACTTGCTCCTTTCAGGCTCCTGAGAAATCTTCAAAGCCATATACTACTTCCCAGGAATTTATGTATATCTTTTACTTCAGGTCACTTCTCTCCATCCCTCAAGTTGATGGTCAGGTATACTTCTCAAAATTCTGCCCAATGGGAGGATTTCCCCTTGTCACTGTCTTCCAGGGCCACCCCTGATTGTGACTTTAGTGCACCAACAGTCCACACTGTTGTGATCCAGGCCTGCATACTTTCCTCCTCCATCAGTTGGTCATTGTGAACCCCTAAATCCATAGATAGGCATGAGCTAAAGAAGAGGCATCAGTTCAGTACCAACAGGGGTATATGGCACGGAAGTCTGGGCAACCTGTTCACTCAGCTGTGCCCTCAGGAGGTACTCAGGCCTGTTCCTGAGTATACTATTTACATCATACAATAGAATTCTCCTCTGTTCTCCCAAATGTATTACTTGCTAGGTCTGACAATATCCAACTCATCAAGAACAGCTTCAATTGCATAATCACTTAATATCCTCCATGTCACTGAGAAGCATGCCAGGAACTGCATCCCAAACAATGAATACGGTTTTGCTGCAGATGGCATGGCTTTGCTCCAGGGGTCTGTTTTGTGACTCTCCTATTGGGGCTTGCCAGAGACCTTCTCACAGATATCTCTAATAACTGGAGATCTGCTGAGTCATGTGGCCCAATCAGCTGTACCGAACTTGAAACTAAAAACTGATACTGCTGTAGAAACCTCTCTTTCTTTACGTTCCATTCAAAACCAATAGCCTTATGAGTCACATGATAATGAGTTAGAACAACACTCCCAAATGTGGTCTGTGATGTTTCCAAAATTTGTCTTGCAAGTATATGCCTATTTCTTAGTAGTAGAAGGTACAAAGGAAGGGATCTCCTAACATATATCCAGATCTTTGGATCCCTAAAATCTTCATCCCTGTGGTAGGCCCTGAATTTAGTAAGATTTGTCTCTCACCCAACAGTGTGCATATATCTTACCAGAGCATCCAGAATACTTGCCACTTCCTATCCCCCAGGTTCAATTAACATGTTATTCCAATAATAAAATGAATAAGATACTATAATATTAAAATGCCTACAATAATATACCCTAAATTTTAATATAAACCTCCATTACCAAATTCTTAGGGAGTAATTAGAGTCCAAAAATTAAATTCCCATGGAAGTTAAAGCCCCAAGTATTAATAATTAAAGTCTCAAATTAAGTTATTTTGTTCTTGTGAGTTAAAAGTCCTGAGAAACCAAAGCCCAAATTCTTTCTTCCCAATTTTTTCTTCTGGTCCATTCCATTTCAGAGAAGTTCTCAATGCTTGGGTGAAGTTAAGAGTCCTTTAGCAGTGATAGTGCAAGAGTGTCTCATGGGAATGAATGTAGTTTCCTCAGGAAACTACAATTTAACTTACAAAGTTAAATTAATTCAATGCCAAGTCTTTATTGTGCCTGAATTCTTAAAGTTGAATTGGCTAGGCAATGTACTGGCCTTGCATCTACCACATTTAGAAAACAAGCCATATTTGGAAAAGAAGCCAGTCCCCTCGAGTAATTTGCCCAAAATCATATAGTTAGCTAGTAAGTGGCAGCATCAAGATACAAATCTTAGGCAGCTGCCCTGAGAGACTGTGACCCTAACCATGCACTCCTCACTGGCTTTAGTCTTGCCAAGATGATGGTTAACCGATGCCAAGTGTATGGAATACATGATCGATGAGTTTCAGCTAATTTGGACTTTAAATTCATTAAGACGTTAATTTGGGCACTATGCATTTAGCACTATATAGTCACCATATCTTAAGGGGAAAATACATAGTCTTTTCACTCAGAAAATAATACAGATTTCTCTGAAAAGCATCAACTACTGTCACCAGATGTTATCTGAGGAAGCTTTTTCCTCCCACCTCTGATATATTTAAAGCCTCCCAATTCCATTTCCTGGCACCCTGGGACTGAACTGAGCATAAACTCTATCTAGTGACAGAGCATCGACATTCTCTTGTGAGCAGTCTCAGTGTTGCACCACGCTGCCTTTTTTGAAATATATAGCTCTTATCAAAGAAATCCTGAGGCCTAAGAAACAAAATTTGAGGTAATGTTTTCCCTCATTCGTAATTAACCTAGAGTCAACTTGGAACAAAATGGTGGTTGATCACTTTGGAGCCTGAATACAAACAACCCCCTGTACCCAGCTGTATCCCTCTCACATTACCCTCCCTCAGCCCTTAGAACTTGTGGCAGTCAATCTGGAGCTGTCTGTCTAGACATGGGCACTAACAATTTGAATCTTGAGTCTCTTTGACATTCTAAGTAACATGTATACTTCCTATGGGAAGCTCCACTTCTGGAGAGGAAAGGTCTAGGCTATGAGTACCCAGTTTCTCTTCCCAAAATCATTAGTCATACTAATCAGTCTTTCTCCATCCCACTGAGAGAGGGTTCAATAGGGTTATGGGAGAGAGTCCAGTAGGGTTACAAAGAGTGGAGATTTCTCTACATGGAAAGAAAGTATATGGTTGGAGAATAAGTACTTTTTTTCCTACAAATGACTAGGAAGCTTCCCGAACATAACAGTAAAAAAATACAGTTTTGCTTTTGCTTGAAGATTTAAAGACCATGACATGAAAAAAAGAGTCCTCATGCTCAATTCAAGAAAAAGAAAAAGAAAAAACACATGCATCGGGTTAGCATCTATGGGAAGTAACAGCATATCTTGTTTCTAAGTCACACATACGTACACGCTGCCCCCAACAGCTGTTATGAATTCAACCAGATTTTTAAGCAGTAGAAGGGAAGGAGAAAAAAAAATAAAAGGACAACAATCAGGTTTCCCTTCTTTGTTTAAAACAGAAAAGCTTCTGCTGACAAATTTTAAGATGACGGCCATGATCAAACATATTTCATCAGTATATGAAATTTCCTTGTTCTCTCACACCCATTTTGTTGCATGGAAAATGAAAGTATCAATGCCTTCTCCATCCACCTCACAGGGCTGAGTAAAACTCAAAGCAAAGTAAGGCAGGGCTTTGTAAGGTGTACAATGAGCCACATGTCCACTGACATTCCTCTTTCTCATCTAAAGAATACATTTGTTTTCTTCATAAGTTGCTTTGTTGGGTGGGTGTTGCTTGATTTCAGACTGTGACTGCCCATCTACCTGACCCAGCAAGAATTTCCAATTCTCTTCTAAATACAAAGCCTTTTGATCACCATGATTTCCTGCAATGGATCCTAAACCAGGTTTTTCTAATATTCTGTCTCTTTTTCCTTTCCCTTAAGCAGACTTAGGTCTGGATTATTTGTTTGGGTGGCTCCTATGCATAGTAGAAGTTTGCTTTCTGAATCTCATTAGCTACCATCTCAATTTTTCCATTTGTCCTCTTCTTTGGAATATAAAGGCAATAAAAATAATAACAAAGGTAACTACAATTTATTGAGCATTTACTAGATGCCAGACATTGTGCCAAACACTCTATACAAATAACCTCATCTAATCCTCACAACAGTTTCTAAGGGAGGCAGAATTTCTACCTGATAGAAAAAGAAACTGTGACAAGTTATCAATAACTAGTGAATTGATTAACATGTGCGCTCTCTCTCTCTCTCTCTCTCTCTCTCTCTCTCTCACATACACACACACACACACACACACACACACACACAAACATTTACCAAGATTTACGGTGGATCTGCCGAGACCTTGCAAAGAGCCACTGGTGTTTCTCTTGTGGAATCCGTTTTTCATTCCAGGAAAAGCCTCACAAGTTCGTAAGCTAAATTCACAGGGCCATCTGATCTGCTTCCTTTCTTGGGCTAGTACTGATATTTCACTAAATCCTTACAATGAGTCCACATTAGAGAAACTATCCTTCTCATGTTATTCAGCAGAAAATGCTATTTTAAAAGCTGGCTGCAGTTTGACCAATTGCCCTAAGAAGACAGCAGAATTCTTCTTGAGTAACAAATTATTCTTTTTGGGGGGAGGCCAAGTTTGTGAAATGTGTGTATCACCTAGTCTGGATTAAGAATAATGAGCAAAAAGAATAAATTCTCATGTTCTTCCTAAGAAAGTAACAGATATTTCCCCCTTGAAAGAGTAAGAGGGAAATTTTGTTTAATTTTGGTTTGGCCTGCTCTGTTTGGGTTTGCTGGGGTGGGAGCACAGGCCTTGGAGGAGTGAAAAGCCAGAAAGGATCCCCTCCCTCTCCCCACCCCAGAGATGCTGCAGGCAGCACAGAAGGAATTTTTCAGTACGGGGTTTCTTGGGGGAAGAAATAATTGATAAACTGGTGACACCATGAAGATTGAGAGTCACTTAGAGATGCTTCCAATTATGTGTGATAATCCTGCTCTACTTTTCCCAAACAGCCCATAGGAGGAGTGTGTCACGCACACCAATGCTTGTTTTCGTCATAGCTTGGGCAGGTTGATAATGAGCCTTTTTCGTGTTTTGGACAAATTGGTATAGAGGGATGACGGTAGCTAGGATTAGTAAGTAGTCAAGGGGACACAGAGCAGGATTGGTATAAAAATTGACATTTGATAAATAAGAAATGTGGGATTCACCCACTTTCCACTTAAAAGACCTTTAAAAGTATTAGAGAGCTCTCTGTACTTCCCATGTTAAATGAGCTGAGGCCTCATTAGTCCTTTTGTATACTGAAAAACACAACAAGAGCAACAACACTTGAAGCTGCAGATTTACTATAATTTCAGATTATCCTCATTTATACTTGTAGACTAGGAAATTGAGGCTCAGAGGGCTTAAATAACTATATTATACATCTAATAAATGACGGGGTCTGGACCTCTTAATTCTAGGTCCAGGACACTTCTCACTGCAGTACATCTCTCTCAGTCACGTCGTGAATGGGAAATAATTTCATACTCTATAACTCTATATCCAAATGCAAGAACTTTTTATTACAGTAACAGAAATAGTTGTGTACTAGTACAAACTAATAATGGAATTTCTGTTGAAATATCTTAGTTCTTTTAAAAATACCTTAGTCAGTAGCCTTACTTTTGAAGAAATGTAAAAGTTCCCAACAGAATCCAGTTTATTTAGAAAAGATTTGCAACAATATTTGGTTAGAATAACAATTTTATTTGTTTGTTTTGAGACAGGGTCTCACTCTGTCACCTGGACTAGAGTGCAGTGGTGTCATCATAGCTCACAGCAACCTCGAACTCCTGGGCTCAAGTGATCCTCCTGTCTTAGCCTACCTGGCAGCTGGCATTACAGGCATGCACCACCATGCCCTGCTTTTTTTCTATTTTTTCTATTTTCTATTTTTTGTGGGATCTTGCTCTTGCTCGGGCTGATAGAATAACAATTTTTTAAAAACAAATTACAGTGGACAGTTACAGAAACTCAAGCTAATCAATGGTTTGGAATATAATTTCAGCCTTAAAAAAGAAATGAATTTTGTATCTTGATTTGTGAAATCAAGCACGTGGGATGATTTCTTACATGGCAGTAAGGATTAGGGAGTGAAGGTAAACTTTCACTCTGTCATAGCTGGTTCCAAAGAAATTAAAATAGAGTCTCAGCCAGTCCAATAGCAGAAGTTTGTACTATGTCCCAAGAATACTATTTTAAATTGACTTGGGAAAGAAAATTGTGTCTTAGTAGCTTTTGGATGAATAGCTAGTACACAGAAACGGAAAAAGTCTGAAGAAAAAGTTCTGTTACCAAAACATATACCAAAGATCTTTCAGTATCCATTGTGATTCAGGATATATTATTGGTACAGTGATGGAAAGGATAACAATCCTTTTCCAAAAATCTCTACTAAAAAGAGATTTAGTAAGCTGACATTTCAGGCTAAGTGATTGGACCGTTGTGAGATTTTTTTCTCTAACCGTAATGCAGGTCTACCAGCCTCCTGTCCATAATTTGGTCTCCCCCTGGCTCATCTAATTTCATCTCCCAGAGTCCACATAATTCAATCCCAGCTTCCAACTTCAATCATTCATTCTACAAGCATTTATTGAGTACCTTCTATTTGCAATAACTCCTGCCTCTAAGTAATTACCCTACATTTTCATTTTGAACAACTCTCCTTGGTCCTCTAGTATCGTCCTTGGCCTCAGACCATCTTGCTCACATCCTAGTATGGTGTCTTTCCTTATAGTTACTACTGAGAAAGAGAGCTTCTGCATAAAGAAAGAGTTCGTTTAAAATTCAGCAGTTTTTTTCTTACCTCAGCTACATAACATTCCATCTTGTCTTTCCTTACAATTTTTCATTAAATGAAAAAAATCTTGGATCTTGGAGATTATTTAGTCCAATTCTTTAATTTTATAGGCAAGAACACTGTGACCTGGAAAAATTAAGGTGACTTTCCCAAAGTTACACAGCTAGTGCATGACAGGGACCCTTTTACGATACCAAATTTCTCTCATTCGGTAACCATGAGGGTATAATACAGTAGGATTGCAGGAGATACAAGGATAAGAAAAACACATTCCTAAAGTACCAGGGCCTTATACAAGAAGTCAAGAATGCACATAGTGGCTGAGAGCAGTGGCTCATGCCTATAATCCTAGCACTCTGGGAGGCTGAGGTGGGAGGATCACTTGAGGTCAGGAGTTTGCGACCAGCCTGGGCAAGAGTGAGATGCCATCTCTACTAAAAACAGAAAAATTAGCGGGGTGTGGTGGTGCACGCCTGTAGTCCCAGCTACTCGGGAGGCTGAGGCAGGAGGATTGCTTGAGCCCTGGAGTTTGAGGTTGTTGTGAGCTAGGCTGATGCCACAGCACTCTAGCCCAGGAGACAGAGCGAGGCTCTCTCTCAAAAAAAAAAAAAAACAATGCACATGGCAAGTAAAATATAGTTAACGTATGTGCGACTTCATAAAAAATGTAAACACCACCATGGATCTTAAAACTAAGGAGCCTAGTTTGGTTGTACATAGAGATGTTCCATGGACAAAGCAGCATTTAAGACTAGAAGGCTAGATAGATGCATTTTATGTTATTTTTATTTGTAAGCAACAGAAAATCCTAGTCCTACTGGTTTAAATAATTAGAAAATTTATTTGTTCATCAATAACAAATGCAAGCTACTGAGCTGGTTGGCTGAGTGACTCAATGATATCTTCTGTTTAATAATATTCCTATTCCACCATCTTCAGCCTCAGTTTCTTTCTAAGGTTGGTTCCACTTATGACAAACAGATGATTTTAGCAACATTTGAGACATATACTTTCTTCTTCACAGTGGAAAACAGTGCCTCTGCATAAATTATGGATCACAATTTTTTTTTTCCTTTCTGATTAGGATAATGTGGGTCACATCATACTCACTCTGGTCAATGTAAGCCTTTGTCCTTATACCAATTGCCATCCATTCCATCCCTCTCTTATTGTATAAATTTCCCTGTTGCTCTACATTAGGGAGGATGGAGAGTAAACAATAATGCCTCTTTAAGAGGACTTCACAAGAAAAACAGTGCATGTGGGACAATTCCAATAGAAAAAAGCATAGAATATATACAGGGAAATATATGGGAGTGTGGAAGAAAAAGTAGTAATGATAATTTGGGTACACTATCAAAGTGTCAAGGTGAAGTGATTAATTTTTTAGTCAATTAGAGATTTTTGAAAGTTTTTTGAACAAGAAAGGGTCAATGACAGAAAATTACTTTAGAAAGATTTATTTGAAAACCATTTTCAGGGTGTTTTAGAGTGAAAAGAGATCAGTTTCCTAATACATTATGTAAGATCACATATACTAAAGCCCTAAATTTTATAGTGGAAATACAAGGGGGAAAACCCAGGAATAGAAACATTGAGGAGATAAAGTCTAAGGGACTTTTGAGTGATTAGATGCAAGAAGGAAATAAAGGCAAAGTTGAAAATAACTCAAAATCTTAGAAGACAGGACTGGGAGTTAGCCAGAAGGTGTTGAGGAGAGACATAATGAGTTTAGTTTTATAATTCTAAGGCATTATATGAATATTTCCAGCAGGTAGTTAGAATTCAGATCTAAGTATGAGAATTGAGTCAAGGGGAGCTCGCCAGGGAGAGAGTGAGGGATTCGAGGAAGACGGGAAGAGGCCAAGTACAAAAGCTCAGGTGGCATCTACATGCTATGAACAAACACGGATGAGGAGCCGAGAAGGTGACCAAGCAGGCGGAGAAACAGAAGGACAACCAAAGTGGCAGCAGCTATCAGTGCATGCTCCAGGATGAGGCTACTAGGTCAACCACATGGTATACTGCACAAACCTGAAGTAGAGTGAGGAATAAGGAAAAACTTGTTTTATGGGTGATTTGAGCATACCTGAAGATATTTCAGAGAGATCTAGATGCTTCTCCTGTGTATAGCAGCATTTAGATTTCCACTTTGACAAAAACAGTGGTCTTTTCTTTCATCACTGTTGCAGATTTAATTGTGTCCCCCAAAATGTGTATATTGAAGTTCTGACTCCCAATGTGATGGTATTTGGTGATGGGGCCTTGGGGAAGTAATTAGGGTCAAATTAGGTCATAAGGATGGGTCCCTAATTCTATGGTATTAGTGTCCTTACAAAGGAGGAGGAGCACACGAGAGCGCTATCCATGCACTCACAGAGAAAACGGCTATGAGAATGCAGTGAGAAGGTGGCTATCTGCAAGCCATGAGACCTCACCATAAACCAACAATGATGGCACCTTGATTTAGACTTGCAGCCTCCAGAACTGTGAAAAATATACATTTCTGTTGTTTAAGACATCCAGTCAGTAGCATTTTGTTATGGCAGCCAAACAGACTAATACAATCATCAATAAAGCAATTTTGATTTACCAGTCCTAGAAAATGCCCCCTTCGGGAATACTTAGACCTGGGTTCTATCCATGGGCCCTAACTAACTCAGAGTCATTGGATTAATAACTTAACCTCTCTGAGCCCCCATGGCAGCTTCCAGAGAAAGAGGATGCTGAAGTAAACCATCTTGGAGGTTCTTTCTAATTTTCTGGTCTATTATTCCATGAAGCAATTTCAGTGTTAGAAAGTTGGTAAAAATTGTCAAGCCCCCAAATGGAGACCACATCATCTCCATTACTAGAGATAGGTATTCAGAAAACTGGCCTAGAGGGCTTTTTAAGTACTTTTCTAGTGCAAAGATTCTGTGCTGTCTGATAAGGTTGTTGGAAGCCCGAGAAGGATAGTCAAAAAAAGACCTGGCAGGAAAGAAGTGTCATTCAGAGAAAGCACCATTGATTTTTAAAAAGTGAATTGCAGCCTTCTCCTCCCCTTTCCTTTATAAACTGTGATTAGGCTGTACTTTGCTCAAATTTACAATAATGATACCTTACACTCAACATTGTGCATTCTGAAGAGTGGGCTAGAAAGTACTTTACCAGCTTGTAGAACAGAATCCTTCCCAAGCAGTGTGTATCACCAGGCCCTCTCTGCTCTGCCCCACCTCCATGGTTAGTTAAACAGCAGGAATTCTTTTTAGGGCAGGAAAGCTAGGGAGAGAGCTCTAAAACAGCATATTTCCACTGACACAAAAGCAAGGATGATCCAGAGACTCCTATTGACTGAAGATCTAAGGTGTACCACATGCAATATTTGATATTTTCATCTGAGTTTATTCACTCTAACTTTATTCCATATAAATGACCACTAAAATACTGTAGAAGAAAAGTTAACCTACTCCTATGACTCCCCCTCTGGCAGGCTTTTGCCATTTTTATTTATTTTGACTCTATATCCCCTGTGTAGGAGGCAAATGAAACCACCATTTTTCAAGGAGCTAATGAATTCATCATGAACAAAATGGCAGTACTATACAATCAGGAGTCAGGACAGCCATGTTCCAGGCTACTCCTCTCTCCCTCTCTCCCAGAGATGAGGAACAGGAAAGTACAGGAAAAGCATTGGCTTTGAAGTCAGACAGAGTTTCTAGGATAGAAAAAATATTCAATGCAAATTTTGATGACCACAAAATTGTGCCAAGAGTCAATGCTGTTCTATTTAGTTCTGGATTTTCCCAAAGTTCTCACACACTGTTGCCCTCTCTAGGGCACTCTTAGAAGTTCCATTGTACTCAGACTTGTGTGTGATTCAAACACGTCTGTCATTAAATATAAAGATGTTTACTTTTTGTATACAGCATCATAATTTTCAAAATATTTTCAACTATTTATCTTATTTTATTCACATGAGTATGTGATATTCATTTTTCCATTTTATACAAAAATAAAATGAAATATATAAAAGTTTAACTTGGTCTAAATTATCAACCCATAAAATGTTAATAGATAATTCTCAGAAAGAACGCAACTGTATACAAAAATTTCAACCCAGTAAAATTTTAAGTAAATTTTTATTGAAGTTCCACATGGGTATAGAAAAACTAAAAAAAAAAATACACATATAGCTCAAGGAAGTTGAGTTTGACAAAATAAACACACCAGCATAGCCAGCACACTGATTAAGAAACAGAACATTAACAGCACGTCAGAAGTTTCCCTCATTCTTCTTCCATTCACCACTTATAAGAATCAACAATAAGAAAATATTCAGAAAAAGAGACTATGACTTATAACCTGAGATGTTTATTGCAAAATTATTTAATATAATGAAAAATTCTAAATACCTAGTTCTTAAGAAATGGTTAAATAAATCATGGTATAGTTATAGGACAGAATAATATTCACATTTTGTCTTCAATTAAAATAGAATAAGTGAAAAAAAGCATAGTTCTCACTCTAACAAGAACAAATTATATAAGCTACAAAGTCAGAGATCTGAAAATAGGAAAAAAAACTTAATTAAACTAAATTCCAGAAAGTGTCAGCATTTTTTATTTATTTATTTTTTCTTTGTTCATCCATAAGAAACAAGACAGCACTTTTTAGAAGAGTAGAGACAAACAGCTGCTTTCATCCTTGACAGAGAGGTAAGGGGAAGAGAAAGCCATCTTAAACAGGAGGAAGGAGAAACAATCTGTATTTTTTTATATAAACTTTTAATAGCTGCATGTGAGCTATGATGAGAAATTAGAATCCTGAGGAGTGTCAGCCACAGAATGAGTCTATACACACCTACCAACTTTTTTGCTCGTCTTCTCAAAGTGAAAGGTTTACTATACCAGTGGATGAGGGCAGGGCAGGAGAGCAGGGCAAGAGAAATCGTACATAAAGCATGTGGAAGTCCCCCTAATCCAAAGCAGTGACTTGTTGAAGGCTAGAGACAGAGAGGAGAACTGACAGAAACCCCTCAAGTTTCTCCAGTAGGAAATCTAAGGTCTCACTTAGTACATGGAAGCTGTCCTCCTAAAGCTAGGGACAAGACAGGAGGAAAGAGAGGTCTCCTGAAGTTCAGAAAGCCAGGCAAAGAACTAGAGAGCAAAGCAAACTCTCTGGTGATTCAAAACTCTGGCGTCTAGTAAAGCAGAGCAATCAACCACAGTTCAGAAATCCAGTGACTGTCTTCTGAAGCAGAGATAAATCTCAAGAATCTCACAGTTACTCAGATTTTATACTATGCTAATAGAAAAGTCCTAATCCTGTCCTCAAACATTTGAAGTCAATGGGAAATTGAATGTAACTAAAGTTGTAACAAAGCCCAGGCCCTCCACAGCTACCAAGTAGATTACTGTACTAGAGATCTGACAGATCTCATACCAGATCCCATGCTAAAGACCTGACAGAAGAAGAGATGATGTGTCCTTTTCTGAGGGTAAGTAATATTTAATCTGGTCTCCACTAACTTTTTGTACACAATCTCCACCATATAATCAAATGTCAGAACACACATAAAGAAAAAATGGGACCCATGGTTAAGAGAAGAAATAGTGGATAGAAGTAGGTCCCCAAACTTGGACTTGCAAGAAAGGAACTTTAAAATAAATGCTATAAATGATAAAGAATCTTGTGGGAAAAATACATTGAAAGATAGGAATTTCAGCAGGGAAATGTAAATTATCAAAAAAAAACAATGAAAATTTCAGAAATAAAATTGTATAAAACAGAAATGAAAAATTCTAAGAGCTAAATAGCATATAGGACACAGGAGAGGAAAGAATCAGTGCATTTGAATATAAGTCAGTTTAAATTATCCAACTGAAATACAAATAATAATAATAAAGTAGAAAAACTAGACTGAGCATCTGAGATCTGTCAGACAATATCAAACTAACTAATGTAAATGTAATTATATACATGTAGAACATGATACAGGATTTACAAAGGATATGAAACAAAAGCACATTTCATGATTCTGAAATGTATCACCACATCTAGGGTATGTAAAAGGGTTATGAATGGAAGATTGAAAAAGAGGAAGGTGGGAGAAAGTTGCTTTGGATACTTTCTTTACGGACAGAGCAATGCTGTGTGGCCCACGTTGTCTCCCAGTGTGAGAGGTGGATACAGGGGAATGCTGCATCCTACCTCCAAGCCTCATAAAAGGGGCTTCACCAAAATGACACAGAAGGATTTTCTAAAGAGAAAGGTCAGTAGGCTGTAATTCCTGCTACTCCCAGCCAAGGGCAGGGCATAAGGGGGCCTGTCCCTACCTCGAGGATAGGGGCTCTATAGCTTGGGGTACACAGTGAACCTGTTCCTGACACCTGCTTGGAAAGTTCAAAGTGACGGGCTGTCTAGCTGCTCTGTTGGAAGTGAGAAGAGGCTGGCTTGGCATCCTGTCCCCCAGAGTGAGGAACACTGGGTGTTCCCATAAAAGGGACAAAGAGAATCGTTCCACATTAAATAGTTATTAGCTCAGAATATTCCATAAAGAGTTTTCTTCCTTTAAAGTACGTGAACTCTGTGCCTGTTCCATTTGGGATGTGGATGCATACCATTCAGCAGAATTGGCTGTCGCTTCCAGTCGGCTCCCTTGGGTTGTGGCAGGCGAGCTGCCTGTAAGTGGCACTTGGGAAAGCCACCAGACAAAATCAGCTGAGGCATCAGAGGAGGATAACAATCTTTGAAATTCATTTTTTTTCCAGCAACCACATCCTGGGGCCCTGCTACCTGTGAGGCACAGTGCTAAATATTTTGGGAGCACATGGGCATGGATGTTGTTCTCAAAAAGTGAAAAAAATATATGGTCAAATGTAACTAACATCGTGAAGTAAAAACCATGTTCTCTGGTTGTTTAGGGAAAGAAGAGGCTATTTATCTGAGACTATTTCAGAAGTGTGGTAGCTGGGTGGGGGATGAGACGGGGATCATGGAGCAAATCAGGGAAAGCTTAATGGAAAAGTTGGTATTTGATCTAAATTGGAAGACTGATGCACTCTAGCCAGGGCAATGGAGGGAAACATCTCAAAAAAAAAAAAAAAAAACTTATAGATTAGCACAAATGCAGTGGATAAGGGGAAAGACATTCCTAGTAAAGCATAGAGGGAAGCAATAAGGTATCTTAGAGATAGAGCGAGCTGTGGTATCAGACATAAACTTCAAATCCCTACCCCACTGCTTTATCCCATATGACCTGGACAGATTATCCTACTCCTGTCAGTCTCAACTTCATCATCGGTAATGTGAGAGTAATAATCCTAATTTTTCTGCCTGGCACATAAGCACCCAGTAAGGGTACATGGGCTTGCTATTAGTCCTGAATAAGGTCATAGATATGAGGATATGCAGGGATGCATAGAAAGGATCATAAATAACAACAACTAGTAGAGGGGGAAAGATGAAAAACCAGTTATATCCAAATCACAGAGAATGTTAAAGGCCTAGAAAAATAAAGAGTTTGGAGTCTTATTCCATAAGCAATAGAGACAATTGGAGAGTTTTTAGCAAGATCAGAGATGTGCTTCAGGAGAATTAATCAGTCAGTTTTTAATTATTGTGCAAAAGAATTTAGCTGCTTCCTGTCTCAAACCAGAATCCAAAGTCAAATTCTTACAAGGCCAAGGCAGGTAACACAAACCAGTGAGGAAATATCCTAAAGGGGGTGGTCCCTGCTTAGCACTCACATTTCCATGTGGGAACACCAGGATATGCATCAGATTGTTCTGATTTTTCAACAAAAATGTGGAGCCTTAGGTGACAGGTCCTAATTTTTATATATTAGATACCTGTTTGTCAACATCATTAGTGGATCCAACCTATTCATAGGAGTGATCAGCCTGGCAGCTGACTCTCTGAGACCTCTGGCCTGGTGCCTCTCTGTATCCAAAAAGGATCTTTGATTTGCCTTTGCATAATCGTGTTCCAAGAAAGGGTTGTCTTTGTTATTTTGATTGTTGGTGTTTTCTTAAAACAATAAAGAATTTTCCCTCAAAGGTGAATTCAAATCTATATCCCTAGAGAAACAGAAAAATTGCTGACACCTTTAGAATGGCAATTTTTTCCTTCTTCTAGCCATCATTTGAAAATAATATTGGGCTCTAGGCTCTACGAGAAAACCCCATTATAAATTTCAACATTTCTTCCTCTGATGATTTTGGGGCCAGAAACAGTGTTTTATAGACAGAATATGGAGTGGTTTCTTTTTTGGGGGGAGGAAGGAGAGGTAAATTATTTGATTATATAAGAGTATTTCTTTGAAGTTTTAAAGAAAGGTGAATCCTGGAATGACTTCAGAATTCTTCAGGACTTCAGAATATAGTCATTTGTCATCAAGGTTTTGTCTCCCTCGCCCCCATCATGTAATAAGAATAGAGCTGGCATTTTCTGAATGCCAAGCCCTTTAGTGTACTAATAATAATTCTCACAATAACCACTATTATAAGTCCCATTTCACAGATGAACATGCACAAATGCCAGAGGGATCAGAGACAGTCAGTATGGGGAAAACTGGGATCTCAAAAAATGAATAGATCTTTACAGGAAGAAGCTGAAGGTAAAATGCTGGATTCCAGGGACTGAAAGAATAACTGCAAGGAATGAGTTAGAATAGAGGTCAGCTCTTGCAACAAGAAGGCTGTATGGGAGAAAGTCCTAGAAATATAGGGATTCCTGAAGAGCCCACTAAATACCTCTTGATCAAGAGAATCCACTTTTAAAACCTACCAAGGCCAAAGAATATGCATCAATCTACAATGGTCTTGATTTAAGTAAGAACTGTCCTAGTTTTATCTCTCTCCGCACTTTCCAGCCCCACCTCTCTAATTCGGGAAAGATCAGTAACCTAGGTTAGCAAGATGGGGGAGGAAAGAAGAACTTGAGGGTAGGACAAGAGAGAAGAGGGGGGCACCTGCCCCTCCCAGAGTGAGTGGGCTCCCTGCCGCAAGCACACCTGCAGGAGAGGAACAGTTTTACTTTTGAATCAGATTGTAAATTTGGATGATTGCATGGGGCTAGGGATTTTAATATCTCATTGAGACTATTGATAATACATAAAGTGGCCAAACAATTTTGGGGGATGCCTGAGTTTGCATCCAGGGCAAGAGAAGTGAACCAACAGAACTGAGTGAAATGGACTTAGGGAGATAACAAATAAAACTGCTTATCACATCTCACAGGCAACATTTGTTCAAGACGTGGGCTGTATAGACTACAATTTGGTAACTGAATGTTATAAATTAAACCCTAAATATTCAAGAAGGGAAAACATCCAAGATTCTGAAACAAAGACTACCTTTTGGCTATATGGTTCCAATTCTAGGTGGAAGAGAGAAAAAGAAGTCCTAATCCTGCTGGGAATGAAATTTTCACTTCCAAAGAAGCAAACAGATGTGAGCAACAGTGAAAATAAAAAGAAATGATCAAGGGAAAATGAAATTCTGTTGGATTCAACCCTGGTATGTAGATGTGTGGACTAAAGTCACAATGGACATCATCTTATGTCTTTGGAGGAAATGTAGAACTATAATCCTATCACATCTCAAGATACTTTAGGGTCATAGACCATACTGAGACACACACACACAGTCTGAGTGTCATGTACATAGAAGATACCACACTGGAGACAGCCTGTCAAGGGTTCGGGCTCAGTCCCCACATCCAGCTTAAGGAATTTGGGACACTGTCAAGAGTTAGCTGCTGAGTTCTGACTATTTGCCCTGAGAGTCTGACCCTCAATCAGACATCTGTGATGAATGCAGCCCAGGCTAAAAGGCAAGGACCCAGCTGAGGCATTTATTCCTAACAAGAAATACTCTGATATTGCAGTGCAGCAGTGTTGATACTCAGGCCTTGGGCTATCTCAACAACCCTAGGACTTAGAGGGAGGACAATATTTGAGATTTCTGGTCCTTTGAGGGACATCCACAGCCCACACGTATTCCATCAGCCTTTTCTATTTAACCCTGCTTAGCTTTCCCTCCATAATGTCCCCAGTAGTCACTCTGGTTCACCCAAGATGGTGAGAAAGAATTACGGTTGAAAGACAAGGTTGTAATGTACTCTGAGATCACTAAAAATATATTTGCTACAGGTCAGCTCCAGCCATTACACAAGGGGCTACGGGTACCACCGAAGGTGCCACAACTACTAGGTGCCAAGCCTGAAAAAGCAATCAGACCCCGCTGTTCTATTTTTGGAATTGCAGAGCAAGTCATTCAGAAAATGCTTGGAATCCCTAAACCAACTGAAGGAAAATCACATCTTGATCTATTAGCATCCTGAGAATCAGAAATGCTCTGTCTTCAATGTGTCAGGCAATGTGGAACCAGACACATGGAGAATGACTGACTTCCACCCCTGATCACCTGCTTAACACTTAGCACACATTCATGTCTTGAGCACCTACAGGTGCCCAGCACTATGATGGATGCAAAGATGAAGACGACATACCTGCAATGAGTTCGTAGAGTAGTAGCAGAAATAGAGCAAATGCATAAAAATTACCATTCAAGGGAAAATACAGTTTACATCTTAAGAGAAGTATGAATTGGAAGATCTTCAAAGATAAGTGGAGTTTGGATGCAGACAGAGGCAGGAAAAGTATTCTAGGCAGAGGGATCAACTCGGGCAGAAGTAAAAAAGTACAGGATTTGTTCAGAGAACAGTCTGTAGCCCAGTGTGTGGAGCTATGGTTAGGTAGGGAAGATTGGATTTTCCTAAAAGCAGTCCTGAGACAAGAGTTTGGGTTAATAAAGCTTATTTTGGAGTGATTCCAGGAAACCCAGGAAAGGAAGTAGTGGGACCACCCAGGGGGAGGGAAAGCCAATGAAGGGTGAGCTAACGGGTATGTTGCCACTGTGGGCAAATGGAACACATCCCCACCGGAGACCTACTGAAAGGCTGCATAAAACACAATGCAGAATTGCCCTCCCAAGGGACAGGGAAGCTGGGATTGTTAGCCATCAACTTCCATCTGTCTTTGGTTGAGCGTTGCTGCTTCCTGGGTGTCAGTGCCAAGACACTTCCAGCCGAGCATGCTCCTTCACCTAGAGAAAGCCCTCAAGCAAAAAGACACAGGCACTTGAGGCAAGAAGCCCTTCAAGTGTCCACTGAAGCTGCAGGTGACCCTCCAGCGTGAACCACTGACAGCATCTTCTTCAAGAGATAAAAACTAAAACACCAAATTATGAGACAACATCAAAGACCTCATATTCCTTTCATTTAAATTCAAGTCAGTAAATATTTTGGAGCCCTAAACACTGTGAAGGAAAAAAAAATGTGAATTAAATGTGGTTCCTCCCTCAATGGTCATATAGTCCTTGAGTAAGGCGTTTGGATTTTATTGTCCAGTGAGCAGCCACTAAAGATTTATGAGAAGGTGAGTAACCTGATCAGACCATTAGTCTCACAGTGGTGAGTGCCATGAACTGGCAGAAAATGATATTTGAGATGGGAAGGCCATTTGATAAAGGCCAGAGCTAGAGCGGTGGTAATGAAGAATGGAAAGACGTGTGTGTGTGTGTGTGTGTGTGTATAAGAAGTGGAGATAAGTAAAATTAATAGGATGAAATGAAACTGGTAAGATATAACTGCTGATGTGGTAAAAATGATGAAGATGGAGGAGGATTCAGGAAATTCAGATTTTTAGCCTTGAGAAAATACTGGTAGCATAAACAGAAATAAAGAAATCAGAAGACTTTAATATACGGCAAATATTTTTTTTTTCTTATTTGGACGTGAACTCACAGTACAACTCTCTCCCACTATTCCGTCTGACTCAGCATTCCAGTCACTTCTCCTAGATTACAGCTCTGGGCTGCTAGCAATTTACAAACTGTTACAGCTATTTCCAGGTCTTTTCCAGGTCTTCTGGGCCCAAAGAAGCAGAGCTGGGTGTTTAAGATATATCTATTGTCCTCGGCTCCCAATAAACTCCATATTGTTTTGGTTTTGTTTTATTTATTTATTTTTTTTACTGAGATGGTCTTTCTTTCTACAAAAGCACAAGTCTGTTCTCACCAGTGAGGCTGATCTGGCCTGGGCAGGAGGTAAACGTTTCCTCCAAACAGAGATTAATGCTGAAGCAAAGAAGAACACCTGGCTTCAATGACCCTGGCAACTGGGAGCCTTCCTTCTAAAGTGGTACCACAGGTGGCTCCCACATGTGCATCTGTTAACATAAAAATACCCCAATCCTTGTCAGAACATTTATAGCATTCCTCACTCCTATCTGAACCATAAATGCAGCTGAAAGGTTTCTCCTTCTCTCTTTTCTTCTGAAGTTTCTCAGTGTTTTTTATTTGTTAGTGGGAGGTAAAAGGAGAGGTAAGGAGCTATCCCCTAAAGGTTTGGTTTCAGAAACTCCATAAGTGGCCAGCGGTGTTAGGGGTCTGGATTCATAGCAATTGTGCTTTTCAGCTTTTTTGCTCAAGCAAGGAGGTGTCTCCAGGGGGTTATGCCCCAGCTACAGGACGTCCTTAGGGAACCAAAATCACAGGGCAGAGCTCTGGGATACCTAGGATTTCCACCACAGGGTAGCCTCACACAGTGGGCCCTCGGATCAAACCACAGTAATGTACAACTGCCAATTGCTCGGAGATGGGGAGTGAAGAAGTTACACTGATGGAGGAGAGACCTCCAAAAGCTGGAGAAGGGGGTTAGCCTGAGGGAACCCCTGTGAATTGATGGCACTGCCTCTGGATGCCAAAGGGACACTCTGGGCCCCCTGTCCTAGAGCCACCGGCCAAATTCAGCACCATCTGCACTTTCTCCTCGGCCAGCTTAAAGACCTGTTGGAAGAGTTGTGATCAGAGCTAAGAGTGCCACCTACAGACATCTCAGTGCTAAGTATTTATGGGAAAATCTGAACGAAGCCATTCACAACTGATTGTGCAAGATCCTAGAAGATCTTGAAGTGTCATTGGTACAGAAGGATGTGTGTGTGTGTGTGTGTGGTGTATCGGGGAAGGGGATGGGTGATAGAACAGGAAAAATAAAAAATGACTAAGATTCCAGGCCCCAAGATGAATGGGAAGCTGCTGAAGACATGAACAGACACAGGAATTCAGAAGAGGTCTCAGGACACGTTCCTGTAGACACATTCATCCCTAACTTCCGCCCCCCACCCCACAGGTGTACACACACACACACACACACACACACACACAGAGCCTGAGCCTCCAGCAAGACTCACTCTCCCTCCTTCTGCCAGCGTTTCAGACACTCCTTGAGGTCTGGGCTCAGAGCTCCTGGCAATCTGAGGCATGTACTGACAGAACTGTTATATCCATGCTTCTGTTTGGTTTATTGAGACTTTCACTAGCTACAGAAAGTGCCATCGTGGCTGGTCCGCTCCCTTGCACACACTGGCCCGCACTGTGCTCACCACTACCACCCCGCCCCGAATACTCCCATCTCTGCCCGATAGCAGATTTCTCAAGATCTGGAAGGTATAAAATTTGCTCTCATCTTAGAAAAGGACTGGGCATCAATCCTTAAAACATCAGGGACTCAATATATATATTTTCTTCCAGATATTTTCAACAGTCAACATTTAACCCAAAGGAATAAATTTTTCTAATGGTAGAATTTTAGACTGGTTAAAGAAGCAATTTGGAGTCATGGGTCCTCTTCTGAATTATTAAATTACATCACAGAAGATTTACCTATATGTATTTATCATAAATGCTGAAATTAACACCTTGCCCTTGTATGTAGTATAATGGGAACCAGTCAGTCAAAACTGGGTACAAAGTTCAGCTCCACTCCACCTCATTCCAGACTATGTGACACTGGGCGAGTCATTGAACTGATCTGAGCCTCGGTTTCCTAATCTGTAAAAAGAGAAAAAAAATACCTCCCTCAAGGGTGAGTTTCAGATATAAATGTTAACTCAATGCCTCACATGTAGCAAGTCTCCATAAATGTTAGCTCTCTTCCCTTGATTCTTCTCCTCCCAGTTGCAATAGGGACAATGACAGTAATTTCTAAGTCAGCTTGTTTAGATTTCACTCTATTCCAGGTAGCCTCTTCCACTTCACCCAGGTCATTCTTTCCCTTACTAACAGAAGGCCATCACGTTAATTAAACACTTTCTCATGCTTGTCATGACATCTTACTTTAAACCCAAGCTCTCCCCACTTCAAACAGCTTCCAGTAAAACAGAAGAGAGGAAATTAAAGTCCCCTGATCCCAGGGCCACAATTTCAGCATGTACCAGCTTTTCTTAATGAAAATATGTACCAAGACAGTGCATGGAAGGAAAAACATTTACCAGAAACTCTAGCATGCACGAGAGGGGTTAAAAGGAAAGTGAGTTATAATCATGGTGTTGATTCTTTTTCCCTTTTATTTCTCTTGAGAGTGGAGCTCATTTTCCTGGCTCCCAATACAATGACACCATATTGGACACATGTATATTTTTGGAAGAGCTATATTATTGTTGACCTAGGACGTGTGCTGCTTTTAATCATCCAACTCATGCCTGGGTGATGGGCCTAATACAACAGGGAGGCAATGGCTAGACAAAGAGCCATTTCCTGAAATGTGCAGGAAAATAATCAAACAAGGAGATTATGCAAAATTCCATCATTGTGTACAATACTTGTCTTCTTGAGCCAGGAATAAGGGGATATTTCTCAGTTTATTTCTCACTGAACTGATCCCTTGTTTCCCTCCTTCCACCTCTTTCAAAATCTAAATTAGAGAGACTTTCTTTCCCAGTGAGGTCAGGCCATCTTTCTTCATAGCTGCAGAGTTGAGGGGTGATGTGGGAGAGGGAAGAAAATGTGAGGAAACTTCTATCCTCAGAAGCTGACTCACAGACCAAGTAGGTAGAAGTAAGGTGAGGATGAAAGGAGCATCATTTTTACCCTCTCCTGATTCAGAGCTGAGGCTCATTTTTCTGATCACGCAAGTGTGACTGAAAATGACAAAGTGTGACTCTCACTGTTCTCTGTAAAGACCTTCAGTTGTTCAATGTGGGCAGTGGTGGGCAGAAGGAGATGAAGGTGGAACCATCAAAGTTGATTCAAAGGAGAGGTCTGATCAAAAAAAATCACTTCTTGGAGTGATGATATATTACTTTCAAACCACGAGCCTGAGATGTTGCGGCAACCCACATAGACACCACCGACATACTTACTCTCTCAGTAACCCCAGATATGACCAATGGGATACAGGAACGAAAAGTAGAAATTTTATAACTTACCCATGGAGTCTGTGATTCACAGAAATTTCAAGACAAAAACTAAACCACTCTGAGGTCAGCAAGAATCTTAAAAGCACACAGTTAGTCTCAAGCTAGTGTTCCAAACACTCATTTGTTGAGAGCTAAGCATACAATTCCCCATGAAAACAGTGTTGTTTGTTATGGTTAGTCCCAGACTGGTCCTCATAACCCACACTGTCTCAAGAAGCAAGAGCAGTGGCAGGACTCCAGTGTTCTCTAACTAGGTGCTACGGTCAGAATGTTTGCTTTCCCTGAAAATTCGCATGTTGAAACCTGATCACCAATGCAATAAAATTAAGAGGTGAGTCCTTTAGAAGGCGTTGGGTCATGAGGGCCCCATGACATGTGCCCTTCTAAAAGAGCCTCACGGGAGCTCGTTTTCCTATTCTGCCATTTGATGACACACAGAAGGCACCACCTATGAAGAACATGCCCTCTCCTGACACTGAATCTGCTGGCACCTTTATCTTGGATTTTCCAGCCTCCAGAACCGTGAGCAATAAATTCTGTTGTTTATAAATTACCCAGTCTAAATTATTTTTTATAGCAGCCCAAACAGACTAAAACACTGGGATACTCATTGTAACCATACACATGAGCCACGATGCACCAGGAAGGCCACAGTCACAGGTACACATGATGTGTCTTTCTGGAGTCAGTTGCACTTAATAAGTCATTTTAAATATAGTCTGTATATGAACGTATGGAATGAAAGGCGAAATTCACACGAATCTTTAAAATAAAACCCAGATGTGCACAGAAACCATAAATGGCAGTTAACCCTGTGATCACATTATAAAAAATTGCATGGTTTGAGTTGCTTTTTTCCAACAAGTGTGAGTACATTTATTTAGGGGAAAAAGAGGTTTTTAAATCAATAAAGCATGGACATGTTAAGAAATCTCTCACTGGGCAAATTTATTCTGTGTCCCCAGACATAGTTGATTCATTGACTCTCCTCCAACACTGAGGTCTGTCCCTGGACAAGCCTAAGAAATACAGGGATGAAAAGATCCCTGCACTGGACTCAGGATTCAAAAGAACTGCCTCGAAGGCCCAGCTTCACCACAATACATGTGGTACTGAGCATACTGTTTCTGTTGATTACTCATTCATCCAACAAGCATGTATTAAGCATTTACTGTGAGCTAAGGATCTTATTCACTGTAAAATGGGGACAGTGATATTAGCATACAGAATTATTATAAAGGTCAAATAAGGTCCTAAACACAAAATCATTTCATAACTACAGTTCTATACAAATATAGGATACTTTGAGGCTTTAGGCACTTTATGGATTAAGAAGAATTTTCTGGATTAAACTTTGAGCCTAACCATTCTTTCTAGCATTGTTTCCATGCAGGACACACTATGTTAGAGCACCAGGAACGCATTTCTCTCTTTATCTCTTCCTCTAGCCACTCTGCCTCATCTCCCATATGATCTACACTGCTGGCCAGCCAAGGATAGAATGAGACCACATCAGGAATTATTTTCCCTTTCTCATTTCAGATCCAACAGCCACTGATCAACTTTTAGGATGAAAAAGAGAACATATTGGTTTAAAGAACCCCTCTGATCCTCTAGGGCTGCAGTCCCCAACCCCTGGCTCTCAGATCAGTAGGTGGCCTGTTAGGAACCTGGTTGCACAGCAAGAGTGAGCGAAGCTTCTCATGTATTTATAGCTGTTCCCTATGGCTGGTATCATCACATAAGCCCCGCCTCCTGTCAGATCAGCAGGGGCATTAGATTCTTAGAGGAGCACGAACCCTACTAAAAACTGTGCATGCAAGGGATCTAGGCTGCGCACTCCTTGTGAAAATCTAATGCCTGATGATCTGAGATGGAGCTGAGGCGGTCATGTTAGCACTGGGAAGTGGCTGCAAATACAGATTATCATTAGCGAGAGGTTTGACTGCACAATAAATGCAATGTGCTCTCATCCCGAAATCATCCCCCCTCCTCCCCAATTCGTGAAAAAATTGTCTTCCATGAAACTGATCCCTAATGCCAAAAAGGTTGGGGACTGCTGCTCTAGAGCCCTATAATAAACCCAATACTTTTTTAATATATCACAAATCAAGTACTCAATTATAAAACATTCATGTGTCAGGTGATTGCGAGTTGCTACATGAAGAGTTCTGAAGACAAAAAGAGCTAAAACAAATAGAAACAAATCTTTTCCGCAAGTGTGCCATTTTCTTCTGGAGTTAAGACAGCCCTGAGTGTTACAGGGAGTTCCCCACTGGCTACTCAGACCCACATCCGAGGGCAATGTCGGTATACAGTCTTCTCAGAGGAGCTCAGCCTTTGGGGCCACCATGTGAAAGAAAAGCCACTCTGCAATGAGAGTGAAAAAGGGAGGAGGAGGAGGAGGAGGAGGAGGAGGAGGAGGAGGAGGGGGAGGGGGAGGAGGAGGGGAGGGGGAGGAGCGGGGGAGGGGGAGGGGGGAGGAGGAGGAAGAGGAAGAGGAAGGAGAAGGAGAAGGAGAAGAAGAAGAAAGAGGGAGGGAGAGGAGGAAAGGAAAAATAATGAACAAAACATGTTTGCACCAATTATTTGCACCATCCTTATTTTGTATCTCCCTGCTTTCTCTTACGCTAACTAGCTAATTTAAATAGCACAAGTTTAGCAGATGCTATTGGTTACTTCTCCAACATTCATCTCCTTTCTTCTACTTCCTTCAAGTGGCTACCCTTAGTGTGGACTTGGACTGTAAGACAGACTAGCCCCATCCTGATCCACAAAGGTGAATCCTGACTGGTCCAAGCCTATCACTGTTGCCTCAAACCTCCCCTTGCCAGTGGTTTGTTCAGGAATGAGCTTCTGAAACTATTTTGGCCAATGACGGTGGAAGACTTCAAGGAAAGATTTTTTGATTTTAAAAATGGACCCAAGAAAGAGACAATTGGTTTTTTAATTCTCTCTCTGGATATTGTCTGATCTAGATGTGGTGCCCAGAGCTGCTGGTACCATGTGAGTATGGCAGATTGGAAAAATGGAGGGAGGCCGGTTCCTAACAACAGCACCACAGAACGAACCAGTCATGAAGGCCCTGCTTCTCCCCTTCATGCTGTGTGAGAAAATAAATGTCCTCACTTCTTCAGCCAGCTGCTTCATGTTTCTGTTACTTGTGCTGAGGAAATCCTAACTGACACCAGGAGGTCCCATATCTTTTCTCTGTTCTGGCAGGGAAATAGGACCAACATGGACTCTAGGAGATGGTTTGTTGCCATTAAGTTTTGTATGAAGAAAAATGTAGTCAAGCCTGTCTACAAAACTTTACATGCTATACATCCAATCAAGGGCTGATAATCAGAATCTACAAAGTACTCAAGAAAATCAGCAAGAAAAAATCAAACAACCCCATTAAAAAGTGGGAAAAAGACATGACCAGAAACTTTTCAAAAGAAGATAAACTAATGGTCAACAAACACATGGAAAAATGCTCAATGTCTCTAGTCTTCAGAGAAATGCAAATCAAAACCACAATGAGATATCACCTAACTCCAGTCAGAACATCTCTTACCAAAAAGTTCCAAAACAACAGATGCTGGCATGGATGCAGAGAGATAGGAACACTTACACACTGTTGATGGGACTGCAAACTAGTGCAACCTTTATGGAAGGTAGTATGGAGATACCTCAAAGAACTAAAAGTCAACCTACCGTTTACTCCAGCAGCCCTACTACTGGGTATTCACCCAAAGGATAAAAAGACATTTTATAAAAAAGATCCTTGCACTCAAATGTTTATAGTAGCACAAATCACAATCACAAAGATGTGGAAACAACCCAAGTGCCTGCCAATACATGAGCAGATTAATAAAATGCAGTGTTGTATACCATGGAGTACTATTCAGCCATTAAAAAAAAAATGGTGATCTAGTATCTTTTGTAACAACCTGGATGGAACTGGAGATGGTTCGTCTAACTAAGTATCACAAGAATGGAAAAATAAACACCACATTTAGTCAATACTAAACTGGAATTAATCCATCAACACTTATGTGCACATATGGAAGTAAAACTCAATGGAAATCAAGCAGATAAGAGTGGGGAGGAGGGGATGGGTAAATTCACACCTAACAGGTACAATGCACACTGACCTGCACCAGCAATGCGTTCTCCCTGCCTGTAGAAACCAGCAATACCTTACACCCATCCAGCACTTCCTATTTCCAAAGCACGTGGAAACATTATTTCACATATATTTTATCCTCAAGAAAAAATTGGGGGGCAGCTAGAACAGGTATTTCTACCTCTACTTTAACAAATAGACAAACTAAGATCCAGAAAGACTAAATGATGTTTATAAAGCCACACAGTCAATATTATAGAAGGGACTCTGACTTTGGCTTTCTCCCTAAAAAGACCAGGAATATAGGAATATGCATATGAATATATTTAAATACATTTGTTTATATTATTGAATATAAATATATTATTTTATAAATATATTTGATATTCATTATTAAATTTATATATAATTAAATTCAAATATAAGTCACAAAGGATTCAAGCCATAGAGAGCTTTTACATGATAATAGGAGGGTGCAGAAAAACCTTGTTTGAGGGGGATTTTGAGGAAACAGTCTTACTCTCAGGTTTTCTGACTCGCAATCCAAGGGATTTTCACCATGCCATACTCACTAGAACCCAACAAGTTTTTTATTTTATTTTTATTTTATTTTTTTAGTTTCTACTATGTAGGAGGTGCCCCTTGGGCTAAGTCTTAGAGGATAGGTAGAGGTGAGTCAGGGAAGCAGGGAGGAAGGAAGGAAATCCTGGCAGAGGAAACAGCCTATGCTACCACGACAAAGAGGCGTTAATCAGCCTGGTGCTGGGAAACTTTTCATGTTGTGGGAGCACTGGATACAGCAAGCGCCAAGAACAAAACACAAAAGAGGAGCACAACAAAAATTACTGTCTGCCAGAAACTCAGTGCTGTTCTCCACGGAGGCCTTTGAAAGCCAGGTTAAGGAATTTGGGCTTTCTTCTATAAGTCCACGGTCTTAAATTTATTCTGCTCATACACTCTCTAAATAACTGCAAAACTATTTGCTCAAGTCTGCAACTTACTTTGAATTGCCTGGAAAAACAAGGTGAATTTATGGATGCATAGATGGATGACTAGGTGGATAGGTATGTAACAAGGCAAATATACTGAAAGGTTTGTTTATAGAATCTAAGTGATATGTTCATGGATGTTTGTTGTATAATTCTTTGACCTTCTCTGTATGCTTAAAATTTTTTCATCATAAAAATGAAGTGGGAGAAAAAACTATGTACCCCTCATAAGTATTTATGGTTTTCATCATAGGCCTATTTTTGGGGGGCAAAAGACATAGAAAATGTTAAACATTCTATAAAATGAAATAAGATGACAATTGATTGTTTATGAAACAAACATTGTGTTTTATGATGTGATAAATAGATTTTAACTACCTTGTTGATAAAGCACCATAAATCGAAGAGAAATCATATAAAATATTTTATCCTTAGTTTTTATACAATTATCTTGAAAATAAGATAGTCTCCCCAAACATTCTAGTTACATCTAAGACTCAGAATTATTAACCCTTCCGACTCCATTTGTTCTGAATTCAAACCAACCCCGCACCTGCCTAATCCAAGCTCACCTTAACAGAGAGATGTGTAGGGCTGGAAAAACAAGGAGCTGAATGGGATCGAAGTGTAGTGATTAACCATTAAGGAGAGCTTCTCTGTAAACCAATATTTCAATTCACCCTTCATTTGGTATTCTGAGGTTTTTACACCCCAGGGCAGTGTATAAAGATTTAGGATGGGTAAAAAGCCTACCTTTCTTGTGTAAAAGGTAGAAAAATGCTGTGATTGCTACCTCACTCAGATATTGAAGATCTGGACGTGGATTTCTTAAAATCTGTCCGTGCACACGTGGCCCTCAGAAAGTCTGTGCGTAGCCCAGTTTGGAGACCATTCTCTAAGTGAGGCGTCATTAGCTATAAGACATGCTGAGGAAGGACAGGATCAGTTTTAGAACATTACCCCGGAATGAGGGTGGAAGACAGATTTACGGGGGTCAAGAGTGCAGGGCACAGAGATAATCAGCTAAGAAGCGATGACAGTCATTGGGATCTGAAACAGAGGAGAGATTTTAGAGCAGATACTGGGAAAAGAATTTGAGAAACACTTTGAAGAGGCAATGCTTAGCAGGATGGATGGCCAACCGGATGCAGACAGAAAAGGAAAGAGAAAGTGAAAAGTGAGTATTTGACCCATTATGGTAAGGAATAGATATACTCTATAGAAACTTAATATGTCTGCAGCCTTCCAGGGATAGCACATGTTACAAAATTATAAACATCTCTACAATCTTCAATGTTAGCTTTTTTAAGTTATATTAAGACATGACTGTTCAACTTAGAGACTGTCCCTCAGTTCCATCATGAGCCCACACATCCACAAGTCTGCTGGGTCAAGGAGGTGGCTACTTGATCGCAAGGTACAGTCAGGGCAATTGAAAGAATGCACAACGGGGATTAGAGGGAATGGGGTCTAGGCCCAGCTCTGCCTCTACCTTCCTGTGTGATTTCAGACCAATCGCTCAACCTCTCTGACTTTCAGTTTTTCGTCTGGCAAACAAGAGGATATCGATGAGATGATCTGCAAAGTCCCTGCCTCCCTAACCTTCTTATAAGGCTCCAAAATCAATTGACTCTGGAAAGGTCAACTCTATAAGAGTAGTGAGAGAGCTAAGAAATTGAGTGAAGAATTTGACAGATCATGAAGATGAATTAGCTGCAGGAAGAGTCAATAGGTATAAATTGCTATAGGCTTGGGGGCGTTCTGCAGCCCCTTGTTAGCACCTGGAGGAAGAAGGTGCTAATGATACTGTGGGGACAAAACCACAGATTATTATTAAGCAGCAGGCAATGGAAAAGCCAAATTTACACTAATGTAATCTGAATCAATGCCAATATCAGCCCTGATGAAGGTCCTGGGGGGTGGGTGACAGTGCTCTGAAAAGTCGAAAATGATGGCTAATAATAAAGCACACAGTCAAACTAATACATGCATTTTTTTCTTTAAAAAAAGAACCAACTATTTTATCAAGTGCCTCTTCCCGGTTAAGGGATAGTGTGAATTACTCGCAATAGTCTATAAAAAGATGGGCCTATATTAGTTTTAAGCAAGTAAAAGAGCATTGGTACAGGTCTTTTGCATTCTCTACCTGGGCTCTCATCACACCTTCGGGGGGAGGGGAGGTTAGATGACACAAAGCAAGAGAAGCATGGGCTATTAAATGAAAAGGAAACAGAAGCACAGAGCCGGCAAACAGACTGGGATCCCAGATCCCTAAATTACAGTTCAGTTAGGACTGGTCCTTCCAGGTAAAGAATCCATGAATTCAGCACAAAAAAGCCAGGCAAACCGATCACCTGGCTCCATTGGGGGTAGACAGAGCACACTGCCTGCCTTTTCAAGACCTGTAATCTTACTTTAGCAAAGCTTTGTGATCTCCAACCTAATCAATTCCATTTTCACTCAGATGTGGCATGTGAATGCACTTGGAAACAGAGAAATACTTTATTTCTCTAAGTGGATTATTCCATTTGTCCCACCTGGAGCCCACCTGAACCAGCAGGAACAATATGCTTCACACCCCACATTCCACTGTTGGTCTAGAATGTTCTCTTTTCTCTAAATTCCCCTGCCTAAACCTACTTCATCTTTCAAATCTCACTTTCTCTTTGAAGTCACAGTCCTTGCACTACTTTCAAGTCCCTGTCATTCTTATGTCTATTACTTTTATGGGCCATAATTAGTAATTCAAAATTTTATTTTCCTAATTGTTTTCATTCTTGACAAAACAACTTTGTAACTATTTACTTTCTTGTAGCTGAGGGACATCTCTACCCTTTGTTTTAATCCCCCGTAATCCGAAGGACAGTTTGAGATGCTTGCAGACACTCTAACATCTTATTGTTTGATTGCTTGATTGAGGAATCTCCTATACAAAAAGTGTCCAGACCCTATTTCCCAGGATTCAGAAGCGATAGGCTTGTTCCTTGCAACCATCTTCCAGATCCAAAGGTGGCTATAGCAGTTCCAAAAACAGAAGTAGCTTTCCCTCAACCTGCCCTGCTGCCAGGCCAGGCACCACCTGGTGTGGCCTCACTTCTCAGCATATGTGATTCCAGTCAGGATGCACCAGAGAAAGGCTCTCAGAGACTGCTCCTGGCAAGAGTCATGGGAGACCCAGCAAGCCTCCAGTGCCAGGGGGTGGTGGAAGGGTGTGGAATTCAGGAAGAAGAGGAAAAAGATGGTGACCAAGAATGAGGAGACAGGGACATGTTCCCACTGCGCATGCATCCTGCAGGGTGGAGTGACCGCCTGCCTCGCTGCTAAAAATGTACCTCAGGAATCATGGTGCCTCAGAAAGAGAAGCAACCACAGTTTAACACTAGAAAAATGGGAACACAGAAGTGATCACAACTCAGGCATCAGGAATTTAAGCACAATCACCAGAAAACATATGAACTAGAACATGTCTAATCATCAGTCACCTCAACTGAAGTCACTCCCTTAAATGAACCACAGTGTGATAGGATCTGGGTGGGAGAAGCAAATGTTCCAAAATCATATACCAGTCACAGAGTTCATCTGAAAATGTGTGAAATAAGTAAACACAATCTGGTGTCAGGAATGCCTCCAAAGTACGTGTAGGAAAAGAATGCAGCCCGTTTATTATAACAGATACTCTCCTCTATGTGATGCATAGCAAGTAAAATGGGGAAACTTACATAATTCCTTACAACTTAGTAGCCAACGCATATATGAAGCCAACTTCAACAACATATGAAGCTGCTATGTGCCAGGCACTGTTGTAAGTCATTTACAAGTATTAACGCTTTTAATTCTCATGCCAACCCTGTTATTATCCCCACTTTACAAATGAGGAATCCAAGGCACAGGCAAATTAAATATCTTTCTAGAGGTCCTCCTTTCCTAAGGTCAGCTATGGTGGAGCTGAAATTTGAACCCAGAGTATGTGGTTCCAAGATGCAAGGTCTTAGCTGCTTTTCCCCACCCCTATGTCTCGCTGCCTTTTAAAGAGGGCTTTTTAGCCAGGTGACGTAGAGATGACATCAGCAGCAGCAGAAGTCTCTTATCTGTCCTCTATCTTGCCCTCAACTCCTTGCATCCAGAGCCTAGTTCCCCCATCTTCCCAGCTTGGAATTCCTTCATCAATGCTATAGTCCTACTCCCAGAAAGCAAAATCTAAGAAAGAAATACTCACAGGTTTACTAGTATATTGCAGATAAATGATCTATAACTTTCCACCTGCCTCCCTCCCTCTCTCTCTCTCTTTATTTTGAAACCATCATTACTGCTTGTAGATATTCTCCCACTGACAATGAAACAAAATGTTCCTTCCTCCTCCTTGGACACCAGCTGGCATGGATTCCATTCCCACTCCCACCTACCCAGGGACGTATCCTATGAACGATGTCCCCTCCCCATGGACCTGCTGCCTGGACTGACACAGTCTCTCCACATCTCAGAGAAACAAGGGCCATCTTCCTGGCTGACATCCTGAAAACCCGGCATCTGCTCGTTGATTTGCTGACCATGCAAAAGTAAGTGAAAATGTAAACGTTTTCTGGAACTCTCTCGATTTCAGGTGCTCTTTCACATCCAGAAATTGGGGGCGGTTGGTGGAGTGCAGAATCTATAGAGCTTATATCCAACTTGGGCTTAATTTTCATAAATAGATATTATGAAAATATCATTTTCCCTGATTTTGGATGATCAGAAGAAGAATCATCGCAGGCTCCTAGGGCTTGAGGAGGATCAAGCCTCCATCTCCCCATCGCTCACTTTCTGGGCTCCCACACACCAGCAGCCTCCTCCGCTGCCCCTTCACCAGCCCCCTCCGATTCCTGCTGTTCTCTCTTTCCCAGCCGGAGGCAGCGGTTCTCCTCTGTTGCGCTCCCCTGCCTCTCTGTGTGTACTGCTTCGCTTCAGGTATGTGTGAGTAGACACCAAGCCTACGTTATTTACTCTGTTTAATATGAAATAGACTCTACTGGATTGGGGGTAAAAATATGCTTTTGAAGAAGGAGTCAGTGGAGGCCCATATTTACAGGACATTTATTGCTGCCACTTTATGGGGGAAATTAGTCTTTTATGCTTTCGGTAATGATTCCCCAGGCCCTCTTTTCACGCCGGCATGCTCATAAATTCCTTGTTTTTATAGCAGGGCAAAACTGCTCTAAAGCGCGCTCTTCCTCACTCACAGGATGAAGCGGTGGACGACTGAGAGGCATCCCGGGACGAGGACAGCGTCCTGCCCAGGGCTGTGATGCCACCAGGCCTCGGGACTCTTCTTCCAGGGCGGGGGCAGTGCTGTGTAACTGAGGAAGCCCTTCTGGAGAGCACGCATTTGTTAGACACACAGCTGGCTCTTTAAAGCAGAGAAAGCCGAGGCGTTGGGCAGGAAAAGCCTACTCCGGCTCTCCGGGGGCTTTGCTGGGGTTGAATGATGCTAGCCAGACACACGCTGTTTGAAAAGGGTTCCCCTATGCAGGGCATCTGGCCTCAGCACATCTCCTCTCGAAGTGAGCCAGAAATAACTGCTTTGAAACCTGGAGAAGGTGCTCGGATAATCCCAGCTATGGATCCCGTGGCACTGCAGGAACAGAGGACTTCCTGGTTCCATGTCCAGCATTCGGGCTCCCTTTCCACCAGGCTTTGCACCACCGTCTGAGCTACCTCTGCCACCTCACCCCAACTTAGTCCTTCTACACTCCCCAAAACGCTACTCAAAGACTCCAGCAAGAGAAAATACAAACAAGGTAGCTCTATGCCTGCGTGCAAGTCAATTCCTATTTACTTAAAGGGGGAGGGAGCAGTGCTGAGTTGGAAGGCTACTGAATTCTTACTTATGATCAGCCTTGGGCTTTTGGGTTAATATAATGCTACGAATAGGGGAGATGGTGTCACATAAGAATCATGTCTTCTCAGAGAAGAATGTATGTTGGAATTACGTGACAGTCTCGCCAAGATGTAGATTTGGATTCAGTGGGTCTGGGGTGAGATCAGAGATTCCACATTTCTGACAAGCTCCTGATAGTAACCCACACTCCTAGCTCATACTCTGAGCAGTGAGGTCTTAGGCAGAGAGTTGTACCTTTGGAGTGGGACAGATTCAAGCTTGAATTTGACTACTTATTACCCTCAGGATGTGGGGTAAACTCTTCATGCTCTGAGGCTCTGTTTCTTCACATAAAAGGTAAAGCAAATAGCAATAATACCCATCCATCCTTCTTCCCATAGGTGACATGAGTTTCAGGTGAAAATATATGTGAAAGTGCTCTGGAAGCTCTCGAAAGGCTTATACAAATGTTAGTTATTACCATTGACTTCTTTCAATGATGTCACTGTTTTATGTACTGAGTTACTCTCAGATTTTGCTTAATGATGGAAAGAAATGCCTTTTGCGATATAATCATATTGTAGAGACACAACAAGGAAGAAATTCCAAGAGGCTATCTTTTCTTCCAATGCCCCCTCAAACGCCAATGACAAATCAGGCAGAGACAAATTACCTGTCTGGTTTTTAGAGCACTCTGGGGGGAGGAGATTCTGTGAAATTCCCTGATAGACTGTCTAATCTCAAATAGAGGGAAGCATTTTTTGGCTGAATCACTACTGGGTCTACATGATCACTATAACCAGTTGATTCAATAAAATCATCAGTTGTGTCTTGGATGTGGTATGAAATCAACATATGGCAGGTCGACGAGTTACATTTTTTTCCTAATTCCATTCAATGTATATTGTTTGATTAAGTAGAAAAGACATGGCTTTAGGGTCACATATACCAGGTTTAAATCTGGAGTCCAAGCCAGTTGCTGTGGTGCGTGATTACAGTTCCAGCTATTTGGGAGGCTGAGGTAAGAGGATCACTTAAACCCAGGTGTTCAAGACCAGCCTGGGCAACATAGCAAGAGCCAGTCTCTAAAGAAGAAGAAGAAGAAAAAAAAAAAAACCTCAGAGTCCACAGACTGCTAAATATGTTGACCTTAAATAAACTGCTTGACCTCTCTAAGTCTCAACTGGCTCATCTGTAAAACGGGACCAAAAATTCCCTTCATATAATATTCTGTGGAATATCAGAAGAAATAATATATAAACTTCCTGACACCTAAACTATGGCCAGTAAATGTTAGGTTCCTCCCTCTTTGTTCTGATTCTGTACTAGAAAACAAAGAATAAATATTATAAAAATATTAAAAGTCAGGCAAATTTTTAATACTGTCTATGTACCAAGAACTTTACTAAACATTTTAAAAGGATTCCCTTATGTAATTCTAGCAACAACTCTTTTATTATTCTATTCTAAAGAGGAGAAAGCTGAGTTGTAGAGAAGTATCCTAGTCCAGTCCCCAAGCCAGGAAATGCAATGCCAGGATACAAGGTCAAGGGGAAACTAACTCCAAGATGTTTCTCCTTAATCACGCGTGCCCTGATTCCTAACTGCTCCCTGAAAATAAACTTTCCTATAAAAGCAGCATGCAGTTCACTCATCAGCTTCTCTTTTTCCCACTCTCCGTGACTCTCTTATGCTAGTGTCTGCAATGCAAGCTGATACAAAAGATGTTACATTTTGCAGTTGATCCTGTAGAATGTTATTCATCATTAGTATAGTTTTGTGGAAGAGACACAGGCCAAGAACATTCCAACAGAGCAAACAAAATAACAGATCTGTAAGGCAGGGAAATGACTGATATGTCAGTATGTATCACCTTGCATCCTTTCATAAATAGGGAATTTTTTAAAATAGTATATTGTGTGCTCCTTAACTGCATAGATGAAAAATCAAATTAAAGGAAATTTTCTAACTATAGAAAACACAAGGATTAGTCTCTTCATTTTAAAATTATGGGATTTGTTTTTAAATAATAAATCTCAGAATTCCTTGAATCTTCCTCCTATAGGACTAATTCGCCCTAACTTCTCTCTTTTCAAGTGACATTTAAGAAGAAGGTAAGTGAAAGCTAATTTTTATCAAGGATTCATTTTTACCATCGCGTGGATGGAGAAAGTAATGGAGAGGTAGCTTAATTTGACATCACAGAAGTCACACAATTATGTGAGCAGAAGCACAGGGACTGGTTACCAGGTGCCTGGACTCAGAACTTCAATTCCTGGCTGATTGATGGATTGGTTGATGGATCCACCAATTGCTTGATTACACAAACATTTACTGAGCGTTGACCAGGCACCATGTAGTGGGCAAAGTACTTAACATATTGTACTTTATTTAACCCTTCATAAAATGTTATGAGCTAAATGTTATTATTAGCCCGATTTACAGATGAGGAAACCAAGTGTCAGAAAAATTAGATAACTTGCTCAAGGTATAGCTAATAAGTTCATGCAGCTCCAACTGATTCTGAAGGCTAAGCTTTTAGTCACTCTGTGACAACTGACAACCCTCAGGCTTTCTAATTTCTACTTTCCTCTCTTTTCTTAAGCTTATATAAGACTATAACACACATCTGCATACATGTACACACACACACACTCCTTAATAATCACAGTTACTGATTCAGGCTCAAAATAACATTTTTCTTTTAAGCTTTACTCTCACCCTTGTCCTGTGTTTGGAGGTGGTATGCAACTGACACCCTCCACTCCTAAACCGTGTGAACTCACCAACAGTGGAGTATGAGTTGAATAAAGGAGTTGCTTGAATAAATTAAACAATTTTTATTTTTATAACTTCAACACATCAAAGCTAAATCCAAAACACAGGAGCTTCTCTATGACAATCTCTTCTCTACATATTAAGCCAAAGCAAGAGATAAATCTCTCAACAACCCTGGAAAAGGGCACAGAAATAAAATATTAGACCATCATTGAGTTTCAAAGGCACTTGGCAAAGCTGGGTCCCCAAAGAAAATTTGGCCCAACTCCAGCCACCATCTGGCTGCAACCACATGAGGGACTCCAAGTGAGAACTGCCTAGCTGAACTCAGTCAACACCCAGATTCATGAGAAAAATAGATTATTATTATTATTGTTTGTAAGCTGTGGGTTTGGGGTGGTTTTCATGTAGCAGTAGATAACCAGAACAAATAATATTCATGACTCATCTGTGTCCTTTTGAAATTAAAAAGATTCAAAAACACGAAGAAAAATTTCAGTCCCCTTAATATATCCTTCTCTAGAAATCTCTTCAAATGGGGAAATATCTGTCCATAACTGCAGATGAGGCAACAAATGAAAATGTCCCTGGGAAAAGTAACCTTGATTTGGAAAGCGCACTGGTTGGGGGCATGGGAGGATCAGAATAATTGCCTCCTTGCCCCAGCTCTGCCATTAATTAGCTGAGTGAACTTGTGCCAAGTGACTTTCCTCTTTGGGCCTGGACTTTCTCACCTGCAAGATGGATTAGGTCCCTTTGTACTCTAACATTATACAGTCTCAATTCATACTAAGGGGCAAATGACTGACATCAGATCCTTTCTCTGAAAGCAGATTTTGACCAGAAGGAGAATTGGAAAAGTGAGAGCTGAATGGGACCTGATAGTTTGGCTATGCCCTTGGTCTCCTTGGACACTTGTGGCTTGGATTCTGAGCATGCAGCAAGGACTATATTGAAGATCAGGGGCCTCTAAGCCTGGCCAAGGCAGCTGTGGAAAGAAAAGGAACTTCCGTGCCACCACCGCTTATCTCTTAATCAAGACAATATCCAGGTGAGAAGCTGTGTGTGCCCAGGAAAGAACATTTACACTTTCTGGATCTCAGTCTCTTCATCTCTAAAATGGAGTAATAAGTTCCAGACTAGCTTATGGCAAAGGCTTGTGCTGAAAATCTAGTGAAACAGTAAATATGAAAATGCTCTTAAAACTCTAAGTGCTGTGCAATAATAAGACTGGCTAGGATTTATTGAATCCCTACTGTATACAAGGTACTACACTAAGAAATTGAAATAAAAGTGTTTATTTAATCCTCTCAACAACACCATGAGGCAGAAATTACTACGAGTGAGGAAGCTGAAGGCCAGAGCGCTGAAGTTACCTGCCCGGGACTACACAGCTAGAAAGCTAGAATTCAAGCCCATTTGTTGTAGTGCATAATACTTATTGCAGGAATAACCACTTCAGTCTTGCAAAAAAAAAAAAAAAAAGGGTGGGGGGATGGGGAATGTCTCCATTTCTGCTGTTTGGTGCTTGTTTTAAACTAAGGCTGCTTTGTGTAGAATTTAAGAGCTTAAGCTACTCAGTGATTCTCAATCCTGCATGCACCTTGGAATCATCTGGGTAGCTATAAAAAATACTGACACCTGGATTGCTCCCCAGAGATTCTAACTTAATTGGTTTAGGGTGCAACCTGGGCATTAGGCTTTTTAAAGTCTCCCAGGTGATTCCAATGTGCAGTCAGAATGGTAAACCACTGCCCAACACTGGCACAGTCCTACAAAGAAAGAAGCTATCAGAATGCTCAGATGTCAGCTCTAAATGTTCCTTTCCCATGTGGGAAGCAAGGGGGTAAGGTAGGGTGGGGGAAGGGAGGAATGGCTAAGAATTGATGGAATCCAATATTCATTGCTGCATTCTGAATGGCGACTTTCCTGGCAGACACATTACCAGTCATGTCTCAGCCATAAAACATAGAGCTCTCATTTCCTCAGCGGCCTTATATACTCTGAGTGCTTTTCAGCATTATTAACCTCCATGATCAAAATAGATAGGGAGGCTGAAAGCCAGGGAAAACCTCTTTACATCTTCTGAATTGCAAAGCCACACAGTGAGAAAGAAGTCAGCCAGTATGTGAGCATTCTTGCTTGAGTCAGACAAACCCAGGGCCTGGACAAATTTATTTTGTGTAAATAATAGGTTCAAGAGGGCCATGGATCTTGAGAAATAAATGTGTCATAATTAGACTCATTGGCATTAATATAACAGCATGCCTCGTTTGAACAGTGTTCCGTATAAATGAGGTTGTCTCGGCTTCCTTTACGAAGATTTCTATGCAAAAACTAGGCACTTAGACATTGCCATTTCATGGACATCTGTAAGTGGAAGAACATGTGGGTAATTACTGGATAGCCAGTTCTTAAAAGAACAGCAATTAGATCCCCTTATGTTACCCTACATTAAAAGAGTTCTCAGTTGGAAACAACCAAAGCTTACTCTGATCAATTTAAGAGGAAGAGGGATTTCTTAGAAGGTAATGAGATAGCTCATGGAATCCAGGAAAGAGAGGAAACATCCATCATTTAGGGCTGCCCAGCATCTGAACTCCCACTCTATCTGGGTGAATCACACAATTGGTAGGAGATGGAGTTCACTTCCTGTTGGGGAAGTCTGAGAAAGACAGTTCCTTCCCTTCCTCCCAAGAAGGGAGAATGTGGCCAGGTGACGGCAGAGCCAATCAGAAGGATCTTTGGGTGAAGGGTGTGAAATTGGTTAGAGACTTTTCATGGTGGCTATGATGGAACAGAGGACCCAGAAGCAAGGCAGCAAATGTCTAAGGGAAAGAGAATCCAGCAGTGCGGGGTCCCCAGAGGACAAAGTGCCCTTGGCAGGCCCCTCCCATGACTGTGTCTCATTCATGCCTTGCCTCCCTCAACTACTACCTGATCCTGTTGTCCAACCTTCCTGGATTCCATGAGCTCTCTCATTACCTTCTAAGAAATACCTCTTCCTCTTACCAGAGTAGGCTTTGGTTGTTTCCAGCCAAGAACTCTATCAGTGCAGGGTAACATAAGGGATCTAATTGCTGTTCCTTTAACTATTGGTTATCCGGTGATTACTCACATGGTCTTCCACCTACAGATGTTCATGAAATGGCAATGTCTAAGTGCGAACCCTTCTCCAGCTCCTAATGTCACACTTGAAACATCCAACTATGTATGTGCAGATTTGCTTCTGTATTCTTTTTCACCTTTGTGAGAATTTGGGATGCAGGACACATGAGTGATAAATCACTTCAAGTTATGATTTAAGGAGTGAGAGTTAAATCATAACTTCCTAGTCTAAAGAATAAGAAAAAATTTAGTGCACAGTCTAACTCAGAGGTCATAATAAAGGCTGAGTAGCATGAAGCAAGCTGTGGAAGGACCAAAATTTAGTATAGTAGTCCCCTTTTATCCACAAAAATATGTTCCAAGACCCCTAGGGGATGCCTAAAGCTGCAGATAGTACCAGATCCTGTATATACTATGCTTTTTCCTATACATATATACCTATGACAGTCTAATTTATACATTAGACATAGTAAGAGATAATCAACAATAACTAATAATAAACTAGAGCAATTATAACAGTATACTAGCATCACTACTCTTGCACTTTGGGGCCATTATAAAGTAAAACAAGGATTACTTGAACACAAGCATTGGAACACCAAAGCAATCAATGTGATAACCAAGATGGCTACTAAGTGGCTAAGGTGTAGGTAGTGTATACAGCGTGGATGTGCCAGACAAAGGGACGATTCACACCTTGGGTGGGACAAAGCAGGGCAGAGCAAGATTTCATCACACCGCTCAGAATGGTATGCAATGTAAAACTTCTGAATTATTTATTTTTGGAATTTCTCATTTAATAATTTTGGACTGCAGTTGATCATGAATAACTGAAGTCTCAGAAAGCAAAACTGCTGGTAAGAGGGGATGACTGTATTCCGTTTTTGACTTCTAGGTAATCCCACACCCCATACCTATTGAGTTTGGTCTTTGGGTGCAGTATTCAAGTGTACCATATCCAAAATCATCTCCAAACATTTTTCTGATATCTTTTCTGCAGGTAGGGAGATAAAGTGTTCTGAACCAAAAGATCTTTTCTTTACAACTGAATTGAGGGTGGGATAGGAAAAAAATTCAAACCTCATTCTTCAGCATTCTACTATACTATATAAATGTGTCAAACTACGTTTCAGATTAGGAGTTAGTAGAAAGGTTATCATAGATCAACCAGGGTGCTAATGTAAATGTCATGAAAGGAGTCTACTAGAGAGAATGCACTACCACCTAAACCAGTAATTTTCGAGCTAAAGACCATCTACTTCATGTCTACAGCTCCTAATGATCTCTCACTCCCCGAGTACACACTGTCTCCACTCCTTGTCCACTTGTAACAAATGGCCCCTCATTCGAAATAAAATGTGGGGCAGCTGAAAAAATGTGAGGTTTGAAATCAAAATGGTTTGAATACTGCTTCTACTGCTATGAGCTCTATGACATTGAGCAAATTCCTTACGCTCTCGAAGCCTTAGATTTTTCTTCCGTAAAATGTACGTATAACATAATGTAGATTGCCTAGCACAGTGCTGGCACATAGTGAAAATGGTTGACCCCATCCATATAGGTAATTGAGAAGACTTGAGAAATAGCAACATGTATTTATTTATACAAAACACATTTATTTATCTATTCATTATGTGCAAAGTTGTGTACATACAAAAATAAAAAAAGCCTAGAATCTGATCTCAGAGAGCAGTAGATGATTAAAACATTGGCTGAAGTTTATAGTCATCAGAAATATATCTGATGCAAATACCACTTTTCCTCATATCCTCAGAAGAAAATTCCTACACTCTCCTCTCTTAAAACCTGAAGTCCTTCTCCTAAAAATCCAACGATGACTGTTTTTCTAATTACAAGATTCAGCCCAATAATCCCTTTCTCTATAACATCTCTTCTTACACAGTCTCCCCCCTACCCTCAAGCAGTAGTATATTAGCAAGTGTCTAATAACTGGTTGTCTGGGGGCAGAAAGATTTAACTGGTAGTGTTTGCCAATTTCTGTAGTATAAATGCTCTCCCCATGGCTGATGGTAAGCTAACAATATGGTGTCACTGAACACATAGTTGGGAAGACATGCACAGTCAGCTCTCACAAGCTGGTACAGAATGGCTGCAACGCTACACTGCACCCTCTGCCCCCATATGCAATCAGCTGTCCTTCCCACTGAGTCCGCTGCCATTTGCGTATAGTCCATCCCACCCACCTCCAATAAACTGTAAGCTCCTTGACGGCAGGAACTTTACCAGTGCTTTATTGTTATAGCTCCAGGCTCTTGGCATGCTCCCTGGCCCAGAATAAGTCCTCCGTGAATTCCTGTTGAGTAAGTGAAGTGAAGTCAACAGGAAGTTCGCCATCCTTTTGGCATTCCTTCCCTCTCTTAGGATATAATGAACAGGTCTGATAAAGTTCATGAGGTTTTTCATCAACTTCCTCAACTCCTCTTAACTTCTCAGTGTCCTTTTTCTCCCTTCTCTTTCCCATGATGAAGTGTAACTTGGAAGCGTTCTCATAGCAGTCATTTACACCTCTGAATGAATTAAATGTCTCATTTCCAGAAGAGTGTCGTGCCTTAGCTCTACTGGGCAATGAATCATAGTCCTTAATTAAAATAATTTCAATGGCAGCAAATCTGAGGGCAGCCACTTATTTTGAATATATGTAGGAACAACCTTGTAGATATACCACTATTGAAAATGATATTTCAATATTTGCAAATATTGAAAAACTTGTGATATTGTAAAATTTATAGTATTTCAACCTCAGCTAAGATAAACTGACTATTCACTAAATTCATCTGTCTTTCATAAAACCCACAAGTTGAAGAAGTCATCAATTAAACCTATTTGCTTTTTTAAAGGCTTGATATCTACCAGCTACATGGGAGTCTTGAAACTCTTGTGTAACCGTCTCATTCTAAAAATGAAACCGTCCTCAAGCACATTTCATTTCATATAAGAGTAATGTCTCTGACAAATAATATAATAATCAAATTAGATATTAGGAGTGCTAAGAGAGACCATGTTTAAAGGACCATTGATAATAATAGTAATCAAGATTATTAATGTTCTAACTTCTTAGAATATACCAGTCACTAACACATTAATTGCCATGTGAGTTGTATTTAACTCAGACTAATTTTGAGCCTGGGGCCTCATGAAGCGTATATAACCCGTAAGTCAAGAAAAACACTTTACCAATGACCCCAAGGAAAAAATTTTTTTTCTAATGTGGCAGTCAGTGTGCTAAGCAAAGTGTTCCGTGTGCATTCACTCCTTCACAACCTTCTATAGAACGAGGAAACTATTGACAATATAAAGAATTGTTCCTTAAATTTCTCTGTAACTTTGAGGATTTTTTTTTATTTTGGAGTTTCCGTTTCCTAAAGTGATGCTGTCATTGCAGAGCTCTGGTGCAAGTAAACTGATAGCACACAAGCATTTGTGCATTTATGGTGGATATGCTTACACACTTCACTCTTCAACTAGCAAGATCCAGGCCAAGCCCCAGGAAGCATTAATTAAGGCATGACATGAAATAACATCCACATGAATGGATTATCTCATATTCAATCACATTCGTTTCAGTATTTATTTAATTAAAAGCACAACTATATTTATAATGGCAGCTTCTGCCTTCCAAGATCTATAGCCTTATTTCCTTCTGGAAGCACTCACTGAAGAGGAACTTTAAGTACTTCTCTTCCTAGCCAAATATATCCTATTTTCATTAGAGTTGCCTGAGCACATAGACATTCACCATAGCTTTATTGATAATTGTACCTGATTAACCACAAACTTCAATAGAAGGAGGATTGAATGCTTTTTATTAATTAACATAGTCAAGTCAAGGAAAACAGCCTACATGAGGGATAGCTTGTATAAAAATAATTGAGTCATTAATCTTAGCCATATGAACATGTTCACATTAGCAAGGTCAGTTGCTAGAAAGTATTCAAACCGGAATAGCACATTCACGCAAGTATGATTTTGTAGTTATTTCATTTGGACTAGTTTGAAATTCCTCAGGACGGTGAAGGTTTTCAAAAGGACATAGTCACAGCAAAGGCCAAAGTGCCATTATGGCAATCTTGGCTGCACTTTTTGAAGCGGTCAGGGCATTTGGGGGAAAAGCCACATTCCAATTTTTTTTCCAGCAAATAGGTAGCATTTGCATCCTAAAAGCAATCCCACACTTCCTCATGCGTGATGTCGTAGATAGGATCATCAAGCTCACCTAGCAGCAGCAGAAGTGTGCGGGCCAGGGATGGGAGCCAGACAGACACTGCATCCTGGGGACTATAACCTGTTGGGAAGGGGGGCACTTAAGCCTGGGAAGCAGTCATTTAAAATAATAACCAAAGGAAGTACTCCTTCACACAGCAGGTGGTAAACATGTGGAACTTGTTACTCTCCAAGAGTTGAACAAGCCAAGAAATGTAAATAGGTTCAAGAAGGGTTTGAAAAAAAAATTGCAAATGCCTAATCTTTTGCTGGTTGTGGAAGAGAGGTTTGGGATGTTTGGATGCATTCCCAACTTTTGATGTTAACAGAGGCAGCTGCCACACTCCTTTACAAAACATCCCTGGTTCTGAAAAGTTAAAATGAAATATTTGATGGGGTGAGCCATTAGATTGACGCAATACGCTGTGTCTTTTGTTCTGGTATCCTTAAAGGTAGCCTTCAGAGGAGCCCATGGACAAGGGTTCCGGAGAATTTGGGTTCTTGTGCTAGCCTGGCTTTTTGAAAGCTGTGTGGTTGCAGAAAACTCTCTAAACCTCCGTGAATTCATCTGTGAAATGAGCTTGATTATGTCTCTCCTCCCTACATCATGGTGTTATTGTGACGATCAAGTGAGATAAAGCTTTCTAAACTGTAAAATGCTGTACATATGTGAGTGTAGCATTTTTAAAATAATCCAAATAATTCTGGATGCCTCATGGGCAAATCCTAAAACCGCCACATCTTAAAAAAAAAAAAATCAGTTCTGAAAAAGCTTAGACGATTATGACACAACGAACGTCTAAAGGATTCTCTTTTCCTCTCCACAGCACCAAGCTATTCATCATCACAGCTGCACCGAATCTGCTCTTTCTATCCCCATTAAGCTCCAGATTGCTTTTTCCTGTCCCTTTCCAAACTCCCTTTTGGAGCTTTATTTGGGAAACCAGTTTTTGTCTCTTCACGTCATCCATACCCCCATTGGCAGAGCAAAGCCAAGGATCTGAATGAATTAGCAGAAGGGTGTCATACCTGGAAGAATTTATGTGTTAATATTTTTGTCCTCTCAGGGTGATTTCCAGCCTTAGAATGCAGTTATATATTATAGTATAAATTTCCATTGTTTTACCTGAGAGGTGTGTCTTACTGGGAGTAGCTTTAGAAATCAAACATCTCAACTCAACAAATATTTTCTCAAATAACTTCTGCTCTGTAGACACTGTGGCAGTGGCAAAGATCAGGGAAATCTGTGTCATTTTATAAAGGCTGAAGTCCCTGGAGATTACCAAAGCTGACATTCTTCATCTCGCTGTCATGTTTGTGCCCCCATAATGACGTGCTTGTAAAAAGTTGCTTGTCCAGTAACTACATGCTTCTTCTGATCACTGTATGGTGCATATTCTAATGAATGGCTTTGGAATAAAAAGAATCAGTGTTTGAGTCTTAGTTCCAACATTTAAAAGCTATGTGACCTTGGATAAGTCACTTATCCTCTCTGGGCTACGATTTCCACAACAGGAGATTGAAAATATACACTCCTCCCACTGGGCTTACATGACATAATGTCACTTAAAGTTACATAAAGCACTTGAGTACAGGGCCTGGCCCAGAGTAAATACACAATAAATGACAAATGTGGCTCTCACAGATCCCTCTGCGGTTCCACAGAGACCTGTAGGGTGCCACAGAAACTGGAAGTAAGCTTGGCGGCATGAAAACAACAGCTGCTGCGACTTGCACAATGTCATCCCCAGTGATGTAGGAGATGACTACCCAGGGAACGACCAAATAGTTGACTCATTTTCCCAGCGTTCCACCTCAGCTGGCTGTTCAAGATACTGGAAAACTGCTTTTGCTCCAGAGAAGACCGTAGCCTGCATCTTCCCCTGGAGTCACAGTGGCAGGTGGCGTTTGTCTTATCTTCCACAAACTGTTGTTCTCTTCAAGGATCATTGCTTGTCTAAGCCATGTATTAATTTCTTAATATTCTGGCATGGTCTCCTTCTGATTATTACAGGCTCTGCATATGCAGACCACTCCGTGCCTGTTAAATACTGTATTTGCTTAACAGCCAAATAGTCACTGTGTAAACATGCTGTGAAAAGGGATATTTTCAATGAGCTGTATTAGAGGTCAGTGCACAGCGAGTCTCATTACTTCACAAGGAGCCCGTGACTCTCCAACTCATATACCTCAAATTTTGAGGAGGGTGAAGAGATGTCACAACAAATACCCACCAGGGAATCCTTTTACCCAAATCACATAAACCTTGGGTCTTCCAGAAACTTAAGTTTTCACCTTCGTTATCTGAATAACTCAGGAATTATCGTTTACTTTTCTCCACAAGAGAATAACTATTATTTCCATTGTGGCTGCTATTGTAAAACATTCCATGAAACCAGACAGCCCCATTTTTATTTTAGGAGCAATCAGATGGCATGTAAGGAAACAGAAGGGGTGAGTAGGGATTAATTTCAGTATCTCACAGCCACTTATATCTATTTTTCCCAAGTTTGTACAAAAGAAAAGATTTCCAGCTGAGCTGAGATCAAAAGTGGCACATTTAACAGGATCTTGAGGATCCAGAAGGCCATCTTGTTTAAATACCTTTAAGAATCAACAGTATGATTCCTTAAACCTTGTGTCTACAAGAGGGGAAAAAGGTCATTGAGGGAGGTGGCATGTGGGGGAAGCTATCTCCTACAAGGCAAAACTAGTAAGCCCCGAAAAGCATTTCAGGGAATCAACGTATGATTCCTACAACTCACCGATCATCATCTTTCTGTCCCTTTCACTTTGCTGTATGCTTCACAAGCATCAAGAAGGAAGTGAGAGACCTATGCAATAGCCATCATCATGAGAAAAACCCCACAACGTAGTTTCATTTTGAAAATTTAGATTAACAATGAAAACAACTCAAAAGGGCTGCAAGATAACAATAAGAATAGTTCAAATCATTTTATGTATTTTTAAATTTTTTATTGAAAAATAATAATTGCATATATTTATGGAGTACAATATGATATTTTGATCTATGCATACACTGGAGAAAGATTAAATCAAGCTAATTAACATATCCATTTCCTCACCAAATTATTTTTTGGGGGTGAGAATGTTAAAAATCTATTCTTTTAGCAATCTAAAAGTATTTACTACATTATTGCTAATTGTGGTCATCATGCAGTACAATATTTTATTTATCTTAATACTTGCTTCCAGAACACAGAAAACCCCATGACCCTTAATCATGAAATAACATCAACATCAGAGAGTCATGGAGGAATGGAGACTAGGAGATGAGAGCTACAAGTGGTTAAATCTCCCCAAACCTTCTATGAGTCCATACAATATATGAACCAGTGTATTAGGTACTTGGAAGTAGAAGAATACAGAGGTGAAGGAGGTGTTAAGGCTTGCCCCAGAGGAGCTCAGGTAGAGGGAAGGTGATAATTAGGGAAAGAGAAATTGAGACCTATATGGCAGACTTTTTAACAAATTTGTAAACAGAGGTATAAAAAAGCCTTGGTGTGCTAGTGGAAAATCTAGTTTTCCCCCTCAAGGGAGAGAGTGAAATTACAGTTGGGTTTTGAAGGAAGAATTAGAAGAAAAGAAAAATGGCAGAGTTGAATCTGTAGTTTCTATATTGGTTGCCTTGTAGACAGTGATGCCATTGACTAGGATAAAGAGACATCGTTGTCTTGATCTGAATGGGCTACTATAGCAAAATACCATAAACTGGGTGGCTTACAAATGGCAGAAATGTATTTCTCACAGTTCTGGAGGCCAGGAATTCTAAAATAAATGTGTCAGCAGATTCAGTGTCTGGTGAGAACCTACTTCCTCCTAGATAGTCACCTTCTCACTGTAACCTCACAGGTAGGAAGGGGTGAGAGGTCTCTCTGGAGTCTCTTTCATAAGGGCACTAATCCCATTCATAAGGGCTTCACCTAATCATCTACCAAAAGCCCCATCTTCAAATATCCTCACACTGAGGATTAGATTTTAACATATGAATTTTGAAGGACACAGACATTCAGATCATAGCAATAGAGGAGCAAGTTTGGGAGAAAAATAAGTTTAATTTGAGATGACTATGAAGTCCCTTACTTTAGCCATATGATGTTATCCAAAGAATATTTAGAAATTCAAGTCTAAATCTTGAGAAACCTGATTGGCACTCTTTCTTCGGTGCTTTGTGTGTACAAAGACCAGCAATATAGCAATATAGCAAACAGAATTTGTTGTCTGGTCCCATATAATGCAAGTGACTTGGACACTTCCACTTCTTGTAGCCCAAGCCTTGTGGAGTCATAGCCTTTAGTCATTTTCTTCTGAAGTTATGATTTAACGTGAGAGAGTTTCACATAAAAGACCACATGTACCTTTTCAGGGTTGTGTCAAGAAAGACTTGAGATCATTTTTATTTTCTGTTTGTTTTTCTAAAAGGCCCGAGAAAAACTGAGAAGGTAATCCCTGCCCCTCTTCCAGAAAGTTCAACCCGCTTTGAGTCTGTCTTCTAAGCCCTGGGAGGGCAGAGAGCTGTCACCATGATTTCAGTGGAAAGGGCCACAGTGTAGGCTTCTTAGTAGCCTATTCTACAATAAGAAATGCCCAACTGATGGGGAAATGCTCAAGTTTTACAGCAGTTTTGTGCACTAAAAATAATTAAAGTCCTTTCCAGAGACTGAGGACGTTCCAGGAACCACAACTTCTGGAGAGCTTCTATGAATCCAGTGAAAGATAGTTTCATAGAACCAATCTTAGCAGGTGAGGATAAGTCAAAAACATGAACATAGTCTATCAATTATAAAATGTTATTCAAATGGCAGACATTATTACTACTCAAAAGGCCAACAGCATTTCCACATTAGAAACTGCACTCAGGAAAGCTTTTTATTTTACACATTTATATAAGGTGAGTAGAAGCTAATGCATAACCCCTCAGGCTTTGTGTCTTATTAAAGGAATTTTTGGCATAAATGAGCAGGTGGAAATGTGAGTGGGTAAGGATATGTATACGTTCATGTGCATGAGAGAATGTGTAAAGGATAGTTGGTGAATCCACCTTGATTAAGAACACCATATGGCTACTGGTGAAACTAATCATGAAGGAACTCACAGGCAGAAAAATAGGCAGGACGTGCTTGTATTGAAGCTCAAGTCGTTGTACAGTCACCATTTTTTATTTCACAAAGATGCAACACATATAAATAGACCCTAACTTTAACAGCAACTATATATAATATATATGTGTTTGTATGTATTTAATTATATATGTATATAAATTTATATGCATATATATACACCCACAAGCATATGTCAAATTCAAGCCCATGACTAGCCAAAGACCCTCTTTATCAGCCTGCCTCTGAAAAGCATAACTAGCAGGAAAAGAAGAACTTTGAAAATGGAAGTACTGCTTACAAAGCACATAGTGTCCTAAAGGCAAAATGAAAAGTGCAAAACATGACAATAAGGAAGTATAGAACATAAATATTTCTCTCTCTTACACACATACCTACATACACACACTCATTCCCCACCCCCTCCCACTTACAATCAAATGGCAAGTAGATTTAGGGCAAGAACTTCAGGACCCTTATCAGAAGACCTAAAACAGAAAGGAAAAAATAGGTCGCTCTGCTGCTTCCAGCATTCCCCGAAGAACTCCATGCCTTCCAACAGCAAGTATGTCTGCTTCTATTTCTGACTCTTCCTTTAGGAGTCCCCTCAGGGCTTGGCTGCTTCTTCTAGAGTACACAACCCAGAGGTCTCTGCAACTTGCTCCAGTTTCTATATTAGACTCAGCATTTGTGCATTGATATTCCTTCTTCCAAATTCATTTTCCATCATTAGGAAGCTTGATACTGGCAGCCAGAAAAATCTGAACCCTGGTTCCCTCTTCCTGTCAAGGCCCATCCATTCCATATTTGCAATGAAAAACAATAATTGAAATGATTAGAAAATCTACAAACTTTAGAATGAGTTATATATCCATATAAGGCAAAAGGTATTAACCTTTCCTTTCACACTCACCTTGTTTTGAGTTTGAGAAGGCTCTCTCAGAGTGCAGGGGCTTACAATAACGCCAAACAGTTGTTCCTGTCCATTGGAGGAAGGATAGACATTCCACTTTAAGAATAAAGTAAGAGACACCCCTTGGCTGAAGAGGGATCATTTATTTTCACACAGCGAACACCTGATCTCACCTATTAGTCTGTACTGAAGACTTTCTTCAAGTCTAAGTTGATACCAATCTCTCGGCCCATCCATCAGCAAGAAGCGAGGAGGGAGATGAAAATGCTGAGTTCAGAGTTGCTGGGCTGGACAGGCCCAGCGAAAGGACACAGGAAAGTACAGTCGTTAACGCGGCTGAAGCAGAGGGCGTCGGACAGGAAGAAAGGGCACACCCAGTGGATGAGACTGAAAAGCCCACCTTCCAACTAACTGTCCAGGAAAATCCCCATTCCTGGAGTCCAGGGAAGCTTCCAAGCGGCCCAGCAGCTGATTTCAAGTTTGAACATTCAATGAACAAATAGAAAAAGGCTTCAGGATGACAAGCCAAAATGACAGAATCTATCTATCCATCTACTTACCTACCTTCCTTCCTTTTTTTCCTTCTTTTCTTCTTTCTTTCCTTCCTTCCTCCTTCTCTTTCTTTTTTACTTTCTTTCCTTTGTTTTTTCCCCTTTTTTTCTTTTTTTTTTAAATACCTGTATATCCTTGATCCCAGAAAGGTCTACATTGGCTTCTAAGGAAAAAAACTAACCTGCTTAGCATGTACAATAGAACCATTACAATAAAACCATTAAACAATGATAAAAAGAACAAGCATGTGGGGAGGAGAGATCATTGCAGCAGAAAATCTAGGCTAAGTATATTTAAGGCAACTAACTTAAAATCTAGCTTTGAACTACTCTATAGACATAATGATTTGCACAACACTCATTAACTAATGAAAATAAGGCATAACCTGCATCAAGGCAAACAAAAATTTACTATTGAGGGAAAAAGTTATATAGACGTTCATTATATCCAAATTGAAACTAGCAGTTACTGAACATAACAATATGCCAGAGGTCACCTCACTTAATGTTCATAGTAAGCCTACCATTCGGCTCTTATCAAGCTCACTTTGCAGATGAAGAAACAGGTTCTGAGAGGGAAAGTGACCTGAAAATTAAGCAACTTCATGAACATTTTATTCAATGACAACTTGACAGATGCCACAAAATCGTTCTTCATTTGACCAAAATAACCAGCAGTTCCGTGTTCTTCAACAGACAGCTGCTGTCACAAGTAAGTAGAACCTCTTCCCCTTGGAGGAGGAAGAGTCCAGCTGGCATGAAGAGACTGTTCGAGCTCTACCCATGGGCACAACATGTCACAGAACCAACTTGAGAACAGCAGTTTACTATTCCTACTGCCGCTTAGTCTTATATCCAGGAACAGAATCTATGAGGCTAGAGCAGGAAGGAAAGTCTGTAAACTCTCTTGGATCCTGCCCCAAATCTTGCCTTTTAGAGAGGTGGGGGGCAGCTGTCAAGTTTCAATCAGCTGAACTGCATGCCAGGCTCCCTGGGTCTTCCCAGCAATAAAGAAACAATAGCTGGTGCCCAGCTATTTTGCTAGCATATGTCTCTTTCATATGAGACTTCATTTGGTCCTCAGGGCAGTGCTGGGAGATACATAATATGATGGTTTGCATTCCCATCTTCTGGATCAGAAAACTGATGCCATGAGAAATTAAGCATTTGCCCAAGAAGTGTCATAATTATGACAAAGGCTGAATCTCCTGATGTTGAAGCCAGTGCTTTTTGCCCTATACCCACTTGCACTCCCAGTAAGAAACACTCTCTCAGAGGATGTAAAACAACTCTATATATTGTGCAGAAAATCCAGTTGAAATTGATTGCATGTCTGAAGAGCGATACCCCTGCCTAATAATAATTTGCCTTCTTCTCTTCCATATTCTCTGAGCAATAATTTATGAGCTTCAGAAAGCTGACTTACACAACTGAGCAACTAAAACTCCTGCAATTAATTTTATGCTTGTGCCATGCTTCGTGCATTTCCACTATTGTCTGGTTCTGATTGTCTACATCCTGTTCCCAAACTGGGACTCATTCACAAACAGCCACTTTCTTTGTAGACTCCAGCCAGCTCTCCACTTGCAACCACCTTTGGAGGCCTGAGAAATCATTGTTCCATTATTGCTGGCAAGTCCCAGAGAACCTGGCACATAGTCTGACAGATTGAAACTTGACAGCTCACCCCGCGGAAAGACAAAATTTAGGACAGGATCTCAGAGAGTTTACAGACTTTGCTTCCTGTTCTAGCCTCATAGATTCTACTCCCGGATATAAGATTAAGCAACAGCTAGAAATTCCAGAGTTCTGAAAATATACTGTCAGCTGAGATGACAGAAAACAGATGCTTAGAGCTCGGTTTCTAGGGTGTCTGGTGGAGGAGTTATAGATTTTAACAAGGGATGGGAGTGGAGAAGGAGTGAGAGAAACAGAGGTAAAAGCCACGCACTAGCCCCCCTTGAAATCTTGGCTTGGAAACAACAGTTAGAGAATCTTGGTGATATCACATTCCTTTGTCCCTGTTAAAAAGAAGTAAAATTTTAAAATCCAAGAAAAAGGGTGTTCAGAATATTATTTTTATTTCTTTTTTATTTTATTATAAATTGACAATTTATAATGGTATACATTTATGGGGTACAAAGCGATGTTATGATTTAAGAATACAATGTGGCATAATTAAATCAAGCTAATTAACATATCCATCACCTCAAATATTTATCATTTTCTGTAATGAGAACATTTGAATTTTACTCTGAGCAATTTAGAAATGTACGATATACTATTATTAATTATATTCACCATGCTGTGCAACAGATCTCAAAACCAAAATTTATTCCTACTGTCAAACTGAGATTTTGCACCCTTTGATCACCTCTCCCCATTTCTCCCACCCACCCCCCAGCTTCCGTAACCACCATTCTACACTCTGCCTCTGTGAGTTTGATTGTCTTAGATCCCACATATAATTGAGAACGTGTGGTATTTGTCTTTCTGTGGCTGGCTTATTTCACTTAGCGTAATGTTCTCCAATTCCACCCATGCCGTCGCAAATGACAGAATTTCCTTCATTTTTAAGGCTGAATAATACTCCATTGTGCATATACCACATTTTCTCTATCCATTCAGCTGTTGATGGACACTTAGATTGATTTCGTAACGACTATTGTGAATAGCGCTGCCATAAATGTGGGAGTGCAGACATCTCTTTAAAAAACTGATTTCAAGTCTTCTTGGTAAATATTATAACTAGAGGGAAGATTTCTGGATCCAGAATATAGTTTTCATTGGCACCAGGCACAATAGGGCAGCCTGCCTGGTGCCCTTGAAATCTGAATTGAGGAAACCTGAATTCTTACCCTGTTACTACTGCTCTAAACAGATATGAGGGAATCTGGGTTGAAGTGCTAAAATTTTCTCTTTTTTTAATTAAAAAATCCTTCATTGCAAAAAAATCTGAGCCTTTAGCAAGTTGCAATCTTTTTGCTGGAGGAGGGTCTTGCACAATGTTGATGGCTGCTGAGTGATCACGGTGGTGGCTGCTGAAGGTTGGGGTGGCTGTGGCAATCTCTTAAAATAAGACGACAATGAATTTTTGACTGGCTCTTCCTTTTGCGAAAGAGTTCTCTGTAGTGTGCGATGCTATTTGATAGCATCATTTTGACTCTGATTTTAAAAGAAGCACAGTAGAACTTCTTTTAAAATCGTAGTCAGTCCTCTCAAACTCTGCTATTGCTTTATAAACTAAGGTTATGTAACATTCTAAATCCTTTGTTGTCATTTCAACAATGTCCCCAGCATCTTTACCAGGAGTAGTTTCCATCCTCAGAAACTACTTTCTTTGCTCATCCATAATAAGCAACTTCTCATCCACTCAAGTCTTATCATGAGACTGCAGCAATTGAGTCCCATCTTCAGGCTCCACTTCTAATTCTAGTTCTCTTGCTATTTCTACCACATCTGCAGTTACTTTCTCCACTGATGTCTTGAACCGCTCAAATCCAGGAGGGTTGAAATAAACTTCTAAATTTTTATTAGTGTTGACATTTTGACCTCCTCCCACGAATCACTAGTGGGTTTTTTTGTTTGGTGTTTTTGGAACAGGGTCTAACTATGTCATCCAGGCTGGAGTGCAGTGGCATGGTCATAGCTCACTGCAGCCTCGAACACCTGGGCTCAAGCAATCCTCCTGCCTCAGCCTCCTGACTAGCTGGGACTACAGGCGTGTGCTGCCATGCCCACCTACTTTTTTTATTATTATTTTTTGTATAGAAGGAGTCTCACTATGTTTCCCAGGGAGGTCTTAAACTCCTGGCCTCAAACAATCCTCCTCCATTGGCCTCCCAAAGTGCTGGAATTACAGGCACGAACTACCGTGCCTGGCCATGAGTGTTCTTTTTTTTCCCCAGATATTACAGAGGTACAAATGTTTTCGATTACATGTATCAATTTTGTTATACTTGAGTAAGGGTTATAAATGTACCCATCACCCAGTGTTCATTGTACCCATTAGGTAGGTTTTCACCTATCCCGTCGTTCCTCCTCCCCTCTGCTTGATTTCCATTGAGTTTTACTTTCCTCTGTGCACATATGTGTTCTTTGGTTAGTTCCAATTTAATAGTGAATACATTTAGTGTTTTTCCATTCTTTAGATACTCACTTAGGATAATGGTCTCCAGTTCCATCCAAATTGTTACAAAAGGCCTTAATTCATTCTTGTTCGTGGCTGAGTAGTATTCCATAGCATACATATACCACATTTTGTTAATTTGCTCATGAATTGATCGGCACCTGGGTTGATGCCACATCTTTGCAATTGTGAATTGTGCTGCAATAAACATTCGAGTACAGGTGTCTTTTTGATAAAATGACTTCTTTTCCTTTGGGTAGATACCCAGTAGTGGGATTGCTAGATCAAATGATAGGTCTACTTTTAGTTCCTTGAGAATAGTAGAAATGTAATATTTGCTTTTGAAACACAGATTTACCTAAGCCTATATACTTGAGAGTATTATAATAGTTACAGTGACAATAACAACTCGTGTCATAGACTCTGGCCTCCACTTGCTAACACATAGCTATAGTCCCCCATAAAATAATCCCCTATTGTCTCACATACTTCCAGTAGTCCTCATGGGAAGTCTTACATGTGCTCAAAAAACAGTCCATTCCTACCTGGCACCTCCACCACCACATTCAAGCCGTCAAGGTGCCAAACCTTGATCTGTGATGATTGAGAGGAAATGCTTACTGAGTGTCTACTATGCACCAAAAATGACTAAATCTCAACTTTCTAAGACACTGGTTCTTTTTAGACCCCAGACAAATCCTAGGTATTGCCACTCCTTCCAAAATATAAGTGCCTGCCAGCAGTCACTGGTAACCATAGGGATGTATTTCCAACTCTATCCATCTAAATGCATGTAATATTAACCATTCTGCACTCAGATATCTCTTTTCTAAAGAAGTACCCAGAAGCCTATAGGCATAGCTATACTTAGAAAGCTGCTATAGGCAGTTGGGGAAATGAAATAATCCTGCCAACAGAAGACTCCTTTATACCAATACAGAAGAGAGAACAGGCATTATTATTAAAGAATAGGCATTATCAGACTTCCACACATGTAAGACAGCACAAAAGTTACTACGAAATTGAAAAGGAGTTTCATAAAAATGTACAGTAAAGTGAAAGGAAGAACAATGGAAATTTCTCTTGTCTCCTTGAGAGATAAATAGATATACCTTGTAATTGTGTCATGTATACCTTGGGAAGGAGTAATTTAGGAGGTATGTGTTTACAGCTCCAAGGATCAGAAAGCCCATGACCTTGAAATATAAAATCAAAAAGTCAGGCTTCTTATTGAGCCTATTAAGTTTTCAAGGAGATACCCTAAAAAGGGGAGAATGGAAAGACAGCAACCTCTCTCCTAAAGAGAATTACGTCATTTTACCCTTATATGGCTTGACGGTCCAGATTGTAACAAGTACCCTCATTTACAAGTTCAAAATCACTAGGAGGTATATGGGCATTAGTGTGGTCTTTGCAGGAACTTCTTTACCTGGGATCTTCATAGACATACTCACAAATTTTAAAGTTTCCAAAGAAGAGCACATTTGCATTGAACATTCATTTCATCTGTAGGTTACTTACCATCATTAAACAAAAAGCAAGCCTAAATGGGAAATGATATCTAGAGAAGGAAAGATTAGAGACGGAGGCTTACCAAGCCTAGTAAAAAAAGGAATGACAAAAAACAAAATTATGTAGAAAAATATCAAATACGAATTTTGCTGGTTTTATCAGTCTATCAAAAATCAACACCATTCAGGTGTGTTTGCATGTGTGTGTGCGCACCTCATGACATAACCCAAATGAGTAAATATTTATATTTTTTAAACGAACACTTTATAGTAGCATAATTTATTGAGATAGTGATGTTTTATTTTTTCATTTTGTTTTTACTTTTCTGTTATGCAAGAATGAGAAGGAATGAGAGTTATATGTAATTTGGTTTCAGTAGTTTCTTCTGGTCACTTTTTCTCTCACTTTAGTACATTTGAGGGGCCCACAGCAGAATTAACTTAAAGACAACTTCTTTTTCTGGCTTTTGTATAGCCTGAGAGGACTTCTACCTCCAAAGCTGCTGAGTCAACTGGAAAGTTGTCGGAGTGTGGAGATAGCAGCTTCTTAACTCCAAGCAACAACTCAGATGCTGCCATTAGAGAGAGGAGCTGAGTTCCTGCTAACAGTGAATTTCCCATGATGCATCCTGAGTCAGCGCTGGGCCCAGAAGGCAAGGCCAAGTTCATAACATCTGCAAAAATGCATCAGTGCAGGGTATTCAGTTTTGGTTTGATTTTTGGTTTTGCCTATCCCTGGAAATAACACTTCAATAGATTTTAACCCTCAGTTTCACTCTTCTGTTATAATTTAGCTTAATAAAAAGTCCACCCTGGTCTTCACAGGAATGAGTAGGCATCCCAAACCAGACACCCCACAAATTAGGCCATCTCAACCCCTCTGACTTGTGCTTTCTTTGCTTTCAAAAGGCAAGCCCTTGAGCTCCGGCTGCAAGGATTATCAGCTAAAGACTAGCTGCACCAGCTAGTGAGCATTACTTTACTGGGGGCCCTCTTGCCCACATAATGCTGGCTGAGCTGAGAGGAGTCACCTGGGAACTTTCTTTTCTCCTGTGTTAAAGGGGGAGCCCAGGGGAGGGATTCTGCAAATGAGAACATTTGTTGAAATCTTTTCCTACGAACAAAACTTTCAGGCATTGAATTCTTGCAGATAAATACATTCTAATATCTAGCAAGGCATTTCCTTCACATTCCGTTAGCACAATTCCTTTCTGGAAGCACAGCAGAAGTGTTTGCAGCAAGTGGGACCAACATACCAGGGTCGTTTCTAAACATTAACTTTTGCCTACTGAGGCATGCTGTCTGTGGGAGCTCAAAATAGAGGACAAATTCTCTAACTAATGAAAATTATGCAAGCCCAAACTCATCTCTAAAAATAAAATAACTTCCTAAACAAATCATCTAAATTGGCCAATGATTATTTTAATTTTTCTAACATTTAATATTCTTTTCAAAGAAAATGTGATGATCTGAGATTATATCTGAGTATTGGGATTGCGGAAGGCAATTTTTTTTCATACTCTTCTATATTTTATTCAAAACAAAATAATGAATGCATTTTGTGGGAAGTATTTTGTTTTGGACTTTTGGATATATCTTTTTAATTTTTTTATTTATTTTTAAAAAATAAAAATAAGTAAAAAAGATCACTGCCTCAAGCTGCCTTTGAGTCTGAGAGGGGTTTCAGGAGTCACCTGAGCCAGTCAGATTTTCAATGCAACCAGTTGTAGCATGCAGACAAGGTTTATTGCCTCATCTGGCTGTAATTTAGGAGAGACCTCAAATCTGTTGAATCAGATACCCAGGGGCAACTGAGAAAGGGAGAGGCTCACCAGGTTTATTGCACTCGCTGGAAAGAGGACAAAATGACTGAGCGCAGCCAAGATACACCAAGGTTGACACTTTTATATGGGGATCGGCAATTTAATTTGTCTTTGCATTTTATGAATTGCAGACAGAGATGTATTTGCAGGGAAATACACGGGCATTTTTGAAAGCGATTAATTAAGCATGCAATTTATATGAAAACAATTTACTGCAGGACATTATCAGGGCACCCAAAATGCATGTGCAATTTCCTTGCCTTCTAATTTGTAGACATAATTTATTTTGATTACACAATTAGAAAAGGAGACCTTTATTAATTTTGGTGCAAGTCTAAAGAATCAAGACCAATTTAGCAGTGAAAGAATCAGCAGCCTTAATGTAAAAGAGGAAGGCGTGGCCTTGAGCTCTCGCTTTGTGAATAAGCATTCTGAATCCAAAGTTGTGGAATTATATCTCTTTCTGAGTTTCTTCAACAGGTCATTTAACCACTCTAATCTTCAACTTCTTTTTTCCTTTTTAATAAAATAGAGCTGGAAAAAACACTCCTCCTGGATTGGCATTCGATGGCAAGTTTGCAGGGGCTGTCCTGGCTCGGTTTGGCCCGTAGTCATGGTTGTGTGATATAATACAAATAATGATTATCCCAATAACAGTAATGATAACACACATGATTCATTGGCTGCCCACTGTTACACTGTATAGAGGCCGTGTCTATCTTATCTAATTTAATCATCACAATAATCTTACAAGGCTGATATTATCATCATTCTCGCATTACAGATAAGAAAATTTGAACTCAAGGAGGTTAAGTAGCAAACTAATAAATGGCAGAATTAGGCTCTGAACCCAAATCTATCAGACCCAAAAGTCTGTTTTCTTAACCATTCATGGGTTTTGAGTTAGAAACAACTTATTTGGATAAAACTTATATTGCATTCTTAGATCTGGCAATTACCAGCTGGATGACTTTTGGCAAAGTACATTTTCTTGGGTCATCGATTTTCTTCATGTAAATGCAACTAATGATGACCACCTTCTAGGATTTTGTGAGAAAAATGTACAATAATGTGAAAAGATATTTGTAAATCATAAAATGCACAAGACATGAGTGATGTTTTTAATTTGTCTCTTGCTAACTGAGGCAGCAAAGTAGTGAAAGCAGTCCCTGGAATTTTGATGGCAGTGGTCATCTCTTCAATTACAAGGATTGCCTTCCTGCCCTGACAATTTGGTGAAATAGGAGTAAGATGCTTCTAACACACCTAAGACATTACAGTAGATACCTGTCACTCATGGCTACCAAAATCTTTTGATAATTCTCTGCATGGAGAATCCCACCTTCTCAACATAGAATAAAAAAAAGAAAAGAAAAATGCTAATTAACTAACCCTGTTTGCTATCTAGAGAACAGACTTGTGGTGTAGGTGCCATCACCCAGACCCACCCATAGGAGACCGATTCTAAAGCAATATGTGAAAGGAGGGGTGAGAGATGGCATGTCCACTTTGCTGGTGCTGATGGAAAATTTGGGGAGCTTTTGGTGGTGCTGGTAGCTTCTTGGTCATGGCAGATACAGCATGGTTTGGGAGTGAGGGCATGACAAAAGAACCCTGATGGCAGCAGATAAATCTGGTTCTGGGATTGGTGGTGGCAGCTATCCCCCCATCCAGATCAGTTTTGCAGTGTGTTCCTGAAATGCAAGCTCAGCCAGGATGCTGTTCAGCCTTCCAGTGACCCTCTGAGCTCTCTAACATTATCAATAAATTCATTTCTGCTTGAACTTGCTAAAGAGGATTGTGTTGTCTGTAACTAAGCACTAAAGTAACACTTACAGCTTCTCCTCTATCAAGTATGCAAGGGAATAGTAATTGTTTGGAAAAGACTGACTTCATGCAGGATGGTCCAAGATACTTGCTGCCCAAGGTAGTTCTCTTGCAGGTGATTAAGTTGCCAACAATGACAGTGAAGACAACAGAAGTTCCCTACTAAGTGCTAGCCAGTGCACAGGTCACCAACCTGGGGTGATTGTTGTACATACTTTCTCAAATCCATGTGATCATCCTGAAAGATAAGTAGTAATATCTACCATTCCACAGCTGAGAAATCTGAAGTCCAGAAAGGTTAAGTAAATGGCATAAAAACATACAGCCAGTTAGTGCAGAAGCCAGTCTTTATGAAAAGCCCCTCTGCTTTCAAAGCCCACCATTTTTCCCCTGAAACACTCCGGAATGGAGTGCGGACTTAGATCCAAGTATTCCCAGGTGCGTGAGATCAACTTTCCCACAAAGACAGAAAGCACCTACTTCAAAAGATTGATCTGCTGTTGTCTACTGACTCCCTTGTCCCTAAAACATAGCTTTAGATACATTTTAGTATCCACATAAAATATTTTTCATGAGCAGGTTTATTTAATCTGAAAGAATAAAGATTGATTTTTCTATTACTCATTCTAGTGGTTTTATGTATTTAAATCATCGACTATTCTAAGAGGCAATTCTACATAATGAAAGGTAAGAGGCATCTATTTAAGGACCAAAGCATTCAATAGTAAAGAATTGTTAGGGTGATTGTTGTTAAATAATATCCTTTTTGAGGTTTTATTTTTTTTCTAATTTCAAGGAATATGATACAGTGAAAAAGTCAAGAGTGTTTTTTGTTTCACCATCCAAGTGTCAGGCAAAAACGAAAATGCATAGACTCACTAGGGGGGAGACCCGAAAGGAGGTCCAGAAAGGCAGTCATCTCTCTCCCAGTGGCAAGGGGTCTAGGTTGGGTGCAGTCCCCCCAAACCAGGTGTCTTCACTTTTATTGCCTTACTTTGTAAAAAGAAAAGTATTTATTGTTTAACAAGAAAACTTTGCCCAGGTCAAATAAGATGTCTTGGGGAAATAAAACCAGCCATTCCACAAGCACAATCATTTTGACAGGCGTCCTCAAAGTAGGTCAGCCATTTTTTACCGTTTAAGAATCTGGAAATCCAGGAATATTAAAAGAGGACTTGAAGGATGTTATAATAATATGCTGTATTTCCTTGATTCTGAGATATCATAAATTATCAGATGCTCCATTGCATTATTAACAGCTTCTTAGAAAAAAAAAAAACATTTAAAATGAACATGTTGCTTTTAAGATATGCCCCAATTTTCTGAAGATAGAACTTTTTAAAAAAGAATCTCTCTTGTATTCAAGGAAATATGCTCATCATAACTACATTCATCTCTCAATTTGAGGATTTACTTATTCGAAATTCTTATTGGAGATTTTAGTTATTCTTGTGAGATTTTGTTAAGACTGAAGATTTGTGGGTTGAACTATAATATAATTGGAGATCCAAATGAATTACTTGGAAATGTCTACCCAGACTAAAATGACACTTAGAGAGAAAGACTAAAACATTGGTAGTCATTTTCTGTTTATTCTTTTCTATTAATTAAGACTCTCTGAGTTACAAGTCACTAAATCAAGCATTAAACCAAAAGGAGGATTTTATTATAAGGATACACAGAGGTTTATCATTAATCCCAAAGACAAAAACATAACCAGATCTTCATAAGAGACAGAATCGAGCAACTGGAAAATTGGAGAATCTTAAGGAATAATCTCTGTGTTTCTTGTCTCTGACCTTTTTTGCTTCTTTACTCTTTATTCTTCTCTGTGTTTGAAGACAGGCTTCTTTCTTTCTCATCCAGATGGTGGGTTTGGCCAACACTCTAGAGTTTACTTCTCTAAGTTCAAATTCCCCCATTACCAGGAAAGAGATTCGGATTGCCTAACTCGAATTAAATATTTTCTATGTCTTCTAGGGGAGAGGAATGGAGGAAATTGGGCCGTGTATAAAGATATGGTGACAGGGGCCCACACACGTGCATGTCCTGAACCAGGGGAACACAGTTCTCAAGAAAGGGAGAGCAGCTCCCAGGCTGGGCATTCTGTCCCTAAAGCCCAACTCCAAAACTCTCAAACTCTCAGTTCGGAGCCGCTTCTCTGCTGAGCAACTCACATATTCCAGGTGGACAGCTTGGGACATAGCAAAGGACAATATGTTTAGGTGATCTCCTGAGGAAGGGCAGTGCTTGCAGTGGCAATAAGTCCCAGACATCAAACTTGGAAGACTTTATTATCCATTTAATCACAGATCCTTTGAATGAATGGTGGCATTGGTAAGACCAACCTCCATGCATTTTTTGCCATCTCAATTACTTGTAAACCAAGACACACACACTTTTGTTTTATTACTAAAAATCCTGAGATTTTGCCAATAAAGACTGGGGTGCCTGAATATAATGTGAATGTGAAACCACAGCGCCTCAACCCAGTGGTCAGTAATTTTCCCTGAAACAGCACTGCACCTGCACTTGAAATTCATCACCTGGGTCTGATCCCTGTGTCATGTGACAGGGCACCCAGTTTACACTTTTCACTTTTCTGATCTCACCCATAAAGACCAAAGTGGTGGTGGGGGAATCCAATGACAGACGCAGGGCCTATATATCAAGGTTGGCCATTTTAAACAGTCAAGGTAAAAATTGCCTAATTTTAGCATCTGGCATATTCTCAACATGTGATTTGTGATCTTTCATTATTTGGAAAAGGTTATGTTTTCTGATATGCTTGATTGATTACTTTTATCATCCTGAGAACTTTTTCTTTTTTGTTTTGTTTAGAATATTGAAGAAACCTGGAAGAATGCTAGTGATGTTGGATCATGTTAGGAAGAAATCAGTAGGTATTCACTTGTCTAGAAAGAATGTCTCACCGTTCTGGCTCCATATGCATGGTCTTCCCCAGTGGGAATGGCTGGAATGGAGCAGCCATTGCCTTAGGCTGGCCACAAGTTCTTACTGTCTCTTGTCTTCCATTTTGCACCACAGAGGTCTCCCACTGAAGAGCTTTTCCCTGTACTTGGACCTTCACAACTTGTCTTATATAAGGAATCAGTCAGGGGCTTCCTTGAGTCACACGAAATCCTAATTCCTGGGACAAGGAACTGAAAATCCCTCATGTTGACATTTGCTCTTCCAATAGGGGTCCTTCTTTAGAAGTTGGTAGTTACAGTGGTAACTGCATGGGAAGGAAGCAGAGACAAGATCAAGAGGGCTCGTACTGTGGAAACAGTCTGTGAGTGAAGTAACCAAAATGGGAGCAGGAAAAACATAGAAGAGAAATGAACGGTGGAGGTCTGACAATGAGACAAGGTTCATACAGCACATATTGACCCTGAGGAAAAAGAGCTAGAGCTAGATTTTTATCATGCCTCAAAAGCAGTTTTCCTAGCTGCATTATCCTCCTTAAGGCCTGAGGACTTGGGGCCAATGGGTGCACTTGCTCAGCTAATACCATGATCTGAGCAGCTGGGGCAGGGGGTGTTGCCAGCTAATTATGTCAAAAGTGGCCTCACAGAGTGGCATTGCCTTAGTGAATTTTCTAGAATTAATTTTTCAGAGCCAAATTCATACTGACTGAACTCTTTAAGTGTAATATCTGAAACTATAATATCAATTTATTTATTTACAGGAGATAAAATGCCAAGAGCCCCCCACACCCAGACCACTGATCTGGGCATTCTCTTCCTATAGGTACATTAACTACTCAGGGAACCAAAGGGTCATGACAAAGTAACTTGGTAAACAAATCAAAACAAAGAGAGTTAGTTTCATGAGTTGTCTAATTAATAGAATCAGGCTGAAATAACGTAATGTATTCCTCTCTACAATGAGAAGATCATCAAACCAGATAGGTCAGACAGGTGCCTGCTCACATTCGTGTTTGCTCTTCTTTACTCTTCTGTTCCAGAATGGTTTTAACCGTCTTCACACCTATGTCCTCCTTATACTAGGCTTTCTTAGCTGATCAACACCCTTTCTGACTGACATAGACTTTCTTTTGATGTTAATAGTTTCAGTAAGTTTTATGTCTGATTTTATAGACAAGGGAGACATTCTCTTTCTTATAGGAAAAATCATTACATGTGTGTTTTAAATGTTTAACTCTCAGATAGCAATCTTACTTGTTTTACTTCCAGACTGTTGGAGGATATTTTATTATACCTATAGAAACTTAAAATGGTATCCATTTGTGCTACTTTGGGCATTTAGATCTCCAGTGTTTTACCTTTAAGGCTTCCTAAGCTTTACACTCTACAGCCAAGAGTCAAAAAAATTAACGTCCTATCAGCAGCCTCTCCTGAGTCTCTGGGATGCAATATGCTCTGATGATCTCACATGCTCATTTGTGAATCCCTTCAGTTCAATTTTTCCTACAGTTCACAAGAGGTTGAGGGGATAATACACATAAGACAATCAAATAAACTTCTAAGTAAATGGCATCTACAATTGCAGATATAAGAATAGATTCTGTCATGGAAATACAATAATTAAAAAAGGAAATGCTCAGAGCTTAAGAAGATCAAAAAGGAATAAAAGGATGAGACAGTAGGAGTCCAGATGACCTCAACATTCATGTATTCAGTTTTCAAGCAATTAACATATTTATTGTGTGTGTGTGTGTGTGTGTGTGTGTGTCATCCTAATGTATTTCCATATTTCCATGCCACGATTGGACATTCATATCTCAGGTGACAAATGACTTCTCCAAGTTACCTCCCAGCCAATGGTTCCACTTTAACAGCCTTGCTATATTTGTGTATACAGCATTATTTATGCAATTACTCAATTTTTTTGGTACTTTTCCTATTATTTTATGACAGTGAATATAAAATGGCTGAAACTAGCAATAAAATGCATAGGTCTCACACACTTAATTTGTTTGAGACAAAGAGGGAACTCATCAGGCATGTCAATAGTGGAAAATCATTAACCTCAATTGAATTCTTTCTGGCCATAAGCCAACTGAATGTGTGTTCAGTTGGAAAGGAACATTTAAAAAAGAAAGAGCATCTAAATCATGCTGGAAATGCAATGCTTAAAGATTATATACAGAAGGCAGGATGTAATTAAGACATTTAAAATATTTTTTGCTCTTTACAACTGAGGTTCTTTTATAAGGTTTCTCTGTAGTTCAACTTTCATATATTTCACTTCCTTGCACGTTTTCAAGTATGTGTTAAATTTGAAAGACATTTTTCAGTGATCTCTGAAAGAGTAAAAACAAATTAGCAAAATACCCAGAGGCCTTGAGACTACATTTCTGTTAGCAAGTAAAGAGCTGAAATATAAGTGAGCCATGTCAAAACTTTTTGCTACATTTTACTAGCAGAGCCCTGCCTAACTAAGATGAGAAAAGTGGAAGGAAATCTCTACGAAGGAAGATATTTCCCCCTGAGCAATGGTGAACTGATTGTGTTAATAAAGGTTATACACAGCCCTTGCTATCACAGTAGCCAGATTGTGCTGTCTCTCTGGACACATGATCACACCAGGAAGTGTAAGTCAAACAGCAAGCCTTTCCTTAAGAGCTGGTCCCCTAGCCGTGGTTCACTGATTAATGAGTACCTTGGCATCAGAATCTAAAAGGTGAGAGATGATGATAGAGAGTAGAACTTCTAGAACCAGCATCACCATCTGAAGCCTATTTTTACACTGTCCCTACATTACATACCAAAATCTCAAAATTATCTCATCTCAGACTTTGTTCATTTAAGAACAGGCACAGAATTATCATGAATAGAGGTCGTCATGATCAGAGAGAATTTCAGAAAATTCAGGTACAGACGTCAAGCCAAATAGAATTCAGGTGTCCCCAGACTCAATATTACCTTCTGCTTTACTTTGACTCTTGAAAAGATAGAGTTCTAATGTCATATTTTGTGCCACTCAGTGCACAGAAAACATAACCCATGTTATCATAACTTAACATTTAAAGAACATGTTACAATACCAAGTAGAGTAATGGAGAAGACATGGAGAAATGGGAGCTCCCATATAGGGCTAGTGTGGACTAGAAATTAGTAGAAACACAAGAGAGCGGTTTGACAGTGTTCCTCCAACAAAATATCCTTAAGCAGTGAAAATGATGGAATTAGAGCTAAATCTCTCACTACACATAGATCTCAGATATTTAATATTGCAGAAAGCTACATATAACACCACTTATCTGAAGTTTAAAACCTGTGGAACAACCATGCATGTTAATGGACATATACATGTGAACGAAAGGTAGACCACTGAGGAAGGGAAGGATATCAATTGGCTTCAAAATGGCGGTTACCTTGGTAGAGGAAGGGAGAGAAACGAAACTTAAAAGGGCTTGGAAAAGAGTTTCAACTGACTTTTCAATGTTTTATTTCTTAAGAAATAAAAATCGTTAAGCAAATATGGCAAAATGTTAAGCTTTGTTTAAACTGGATGATGGCAGATTAAGAACATACATTTACTTTCATTTCCCCCAAACCACAATAAAATGATAACAAATGTATTTTTAAGGCATTACTCTAAAAGGAAAAAGATAATGGGAAAAGAGACAACAGAAACAAATTTTTCAAGCTGGAAAGCAGATGGGATTTTCCCACTTCAAAGAACTAAGAAAAGAGAATCCTATGCAACCATGAGGAAACAGGAAAACAGCTCAATTTTGTCTGTGGGCTCCAGACCCTAGCAACACAAAGCATGGGAAGTACAGGTAACAGCAGGACTGAAATAGGAGGGTGGGTTGAAAGTCGCTTACAAGGCGGTTAGAGCTCAGATTCCTGCCCTCTCTGAGTAACATAGTGGCTGCCCTCCTCACCTTACTTGAGAACTGTAAGTTGATTCCCTGAAGAAGGCAAAACAGAGGGTCTTTCAGCTGGGAGACATCCAGCACAGAAGGAATCATATCAAAAACGGGGCTAGGAAAGTTTTCTATGTTGCATTCTGAAACGCACAGTCCTCTTCCCTCGCTTGGTTCCTAGAACGATGATTATATAATAGGAAGTCTATTGTCCTCCGCCTAAGACATTGAAAGAATTTTCTCTAGAGAATTTGACAATTCCAAGAAAAAGACAAGATCATTACACTGGGGGGTTCCCCAACAAGGTGGCCCAGAGCCAGATACCCCTACAATAAACACCAGACCTGGCAGGCCCCACCTGTGTACTCAGACTTCCCATCAGGCTGCCGTGCCCCATTCCAAACATGAACAGACAACTCGATGACACCAGACATCTGAGGAAAGACCCTTATCTGAAAGACAGAGATCAAAGCAAACAAGCAGAAAATAGGCAAATTGGAGGAAGCAGGATTTTCATAAGAAAAAGAAAACTTAAAAACACATGTAAGTATTATGCTCAGAGAGATAAGAGATAATACATTCGTTTAAAAAAAGAATAAGATGCCATAAAAAGACACTTCAGAGAACAACCAAGATCTCTTACAAATTAAAAAGAATTAGAACTTAATAGAAGGGTAGGAAATTGAAAATTGAAAGAAAAGAGATAAGAAAATTAAAACATCAATCCAGAAAGTCTGACATCTAAATGACAGGAGTTCCAGGAAGAAACAGAGAAAAGGGAACAGAGAAAATTGTCAAATAAATAGTTGAGGGAAATTGCCCAGTACAGAAAGATCTGAGTTTCCAGAATGGAAGAGCCCAGCAAAATGGATAAAAACATGACCATATACACATACAGCATTGAGAAATTTTAGAACGCCAGGTTCAAAGAGAGGTTCTACAAGCTCCCAGAAAGGAAGAAAAGAAAATAAAAAAAGATCATATACAAAGATTAGAAATCAAAACAGCTTTGGTCTACTCCAGGAATACTACTCCAGCAACTTTTTCTGCAAAGGGCCAGATAGTAAATATTTTTAGGCTTCACAATCTGTTGCATATTCTTCTTTGGCTTTTCTGGTCAGTTCATTTGTTTTTACAGCCCTTACATATATGTAAAACCCATTTATAGCTTGTGGGCCATACAAAAAATAGACCACGGGGACATAGTTTGCCAACTTTAGTCTACTCAACAGCAGCACTGAAGTCAGCTGACAGTGGAGCAATGCATCAAAAGTCTGAGGGAAAATTATTTCCAAACTAGAAATAGAACTCTATACTCAGCCAAGCTATCAATGCAGCTCACAGGAGAATGACATATTTAGTCATATAATTTTTTAGTCAAATATTTTCCATCTAAGCACCATTTTCCAGGACACTACTGAGGCATGTGTGTCACCAAAAGGAGAACATAAATTTAAAAAGAGAAAGAGAATGCCATTACAAAATCCGGGATCCAATAAGAGAAAGATAAAGGAAATCCGCAGTATAACAATGCAGATAGCTCTCAGGAAGGTATCCATGCCAGATTAGAACAGGTTCAAGACTTTAGAAGAAATTTCTTCCTAAAGATGGAATTGATAGAATGTCTAACATCTGAGAGGACATTTAGACAAACAACTAAATGTTTGGAAGTAAAGATAAGTATAAAGAAAATTTAGAAAGTAAAGATAGTTACTAACCTCAAAGAGAAAAAAAAATTATACAAGAAAGAAAAAGAAATCATATGATCCCAACTAGCTCAGCTGTGGACAGCATTTATCTGGTCATACCATAAGCAATGGCTACCTGATCTCAAAAATTACAATGTAGTAGGACGACAGGAAGAGTGTGACAGGAAAGGAAAAGTGAAAGGGAGTCACATTCTTATCTTATATGGTGGGAAATTCATATATAATGCCTAAAAAAAATTTAAAATAGCCATATTTTATATATTTCATATAATGATATGAAATATTAAACTAAATTAGTGAAAAGCATTGAAAATTGTTGCCTCTGAATTGAGGGAAATGGAAGCAGTTATTTAACAATTTAAAATTAAATGATGGGCCGGGCGTGGTGGCTCATGCCTGTAATCCTAGCTCTCTGGGAGGCCAAGGCGGGCGGATTGTTTGAGCTCAGGAGTTAGAAACCAGCCTGAGCAAAAGCAAGACCCCATCTCTACTAAAAATAGAAAGAAATTAGATGGACAACTAAAAATATACAGAAAAAATTAGCCGGGCATGGTGGCGCATGCCCATAGTCCCAGCTACTCGGGAGGCTGAGGCAGGAGGATCACTTGAGCCCAGGAGTTTGAGGTTGCTGTGAGCTAGGCTGACACCACGGCACTCTACTCAGGGCAGTAGAGTGAGACTCTGTCTCAAAAAAAATAAAAATAAAAATAAATGATGAATAAATGGTGTTCCTTCTATATTCCTGTCTATATTTAAACATTTTCTATTTCAAAACTTTTATTTTTAAGGAGCATTCTTTATGTTGTCAAATACAGTGTGACTGCATCTTCAAAGTTTTATCATAAAGAATACTATTAATAAAACAAAAATTTTTTGTCTTTTTTAGTATTAGTAGAAATATTTGAAGAGATATTATTTAATCAATTTCTTAAACAACAGCAAGTCTCAGAATCTGGCTTCACTGATTTCAGCCTCCTACTTTCCTCTAATATGCTTTGCTTGTCTGTAATATATGTATGTGATCCAGCTGGTCTGGTGCCTGGGGGTCACAAGGAAGAGACATAAACAGATTCCTCACAACAGGAAGTTTTCGCAAGAATAAATAGGAACATAAGGAAGAAGAGAAAAGTGCCTCATCAGCAGAGTCACCTGTGTATTGGGTATTTGTCATATTTTGGCCACCAAGCATCTGAAATACATCCTATATTTGGAAAATTTTTCTCCTTATACATCTCAGTACAACACAAAACCTGCCTCCACTGTAGTCTAAAAATACCACATATGGTTGATCCTTGAACAACACAAGGATTGGGGCACCAATCCCATCATGCAGACAAAAATCCATATATAACTTTTTTATTTTTTTGTGAAGATAGTGTCTTGCTATGTTGCCCAGGCTGGTCCTGACCTCAACCAATCCTCCCACCTTGGCCTCCCAAAGTGCTGGGATTACAGGAGTGAGCCACCACACCCAGCCTATATATAACTGCTGACTCCCCAAAATCTTAACTATTAATACTAGCAGCCTATTGTTGATCAGAAGCCTTACCGATAACATATTCATTCAATTAAGACCTATTTTGTATGTATGTATTATACATGGTATTCTTCCAATAAAATAAGCCAGAGAAAAGAATATGATATCAAGAAAATCATGTAGAAGAGAAAATATATTTACTACTCATTAAGTGGAAGTGGATCATCAAAAAGGTCTTCATCCTCGTCATCTTCACATTAAGTAGGCTGAGGAAGAAGAGGAAGAGGAGGGGTTGGTCTTGCTGTCTTAGGGGTGGCAGAGATGGAAGAAATCCATGTCTAAATGGACCCACACAAGTTCAAGCTGTCCCGACCCGCGGGACATACAGCGTGGGGTGGCGAGGGGAGGACTACCTGCCGGTGAAGAGAAGAAAATAGAGAGAGAGAGAGAAAGACGGGACAAGATACACACAAAATGGAGGCAAGACAAAGTTCTGATCAAGCCTCAGCGTTTATTGTCGGGTGCTTGCTTATATGCCCTGGGAAGGGAGAAGGGTAAGTTTAGGGGCCGTGGCATTCGCTGATTGGTGGTAGACGGGTGACGTGAGGGAGCAGGGGCCGTTGGTCTTGGCGTGCGCGGGAAATCTAGCGCGGGACTTTCCAGGGGAGGAGGAAGAAGGAGGAAGTGAAGGCTGGCATAAATGGCTGCCGTAAGCTGCCTTTTCACGGCCATGTTGGCTCCCAACATCAAGCCAGTGTTGTTCAAAGGTCAATTGTACTCACTTTTCCCGACTCCCTTGTGCAGCTTTCGGCCTTGGTCTCTAATCCTCTAAGCAATTGTTTGAGCTGCCCACTGTCCTTTGAATGCAATCTTTTCCTGTGTAAGTAAGCCAGAATTGATTTCCCTATCTTGTGCTTCAGAACCCTGACTTATTCCATATCTGGAACTGGGAAGTTGAGATCTGTCTGCACTTCAGTGTCGAACTGGCTGACTGAAGGATGAAGGATGGACGGAGGAGGGTGGGGGGAACTGAGGACCCCGTTCTTTCCAGAAGGCGATTTGATAACCTCTGTACATAGATGCAAAATATGTGGCTCAATGTTTGTCTGATGTACCTTGGGACTTAAAAAATGTATTCAACAAAAGATATTTTTAAAATGGGAAAATTTCAGAATCTTGGCATATTTTGGCTATTTCTTGCAGCTTTCAGTGAAGTCCTATAAGAAAGAGATAAGTTTAGTGTCCAGTTTAAAAGCACAGAGCACAGAAAATACAGCTTTGCTAACAAAAGCTTTTTCAGTTACCTCAAAGTCCAATAATTTTGAGCCTTTCGAATTTGAAAAAACTGAATTTTCTACCCCAAGCCAAGCATAGCCCAGCACGGGCACTGAGACTGAAACTTAGCAGTAGCAAAGGTTAGGGCCATAGGGAAGCCGGGCTGCTCAGGCCTCACCTCATTAAACACCACACTTTCTCTGTACAAAATAACCTGGGGCAAAGATCTGATCCGAACCAGTGCCCCTGGATCTCAGACCATTGTTTATACCTGCTTCAAGGCGGAGTTCATTAAGCTGAGAATCACAAAAGTGAGGAGATCAGAGTTCTCTAGAACTCACTGGAGGCCTCACAGGCTGTTAAAAAAAGGTCTGTGCCACCTTCACTTTCTGTGTGACTCTCCTCCCCTAAAGTCTGTCTTTGCTTCTCTCCATGCATTAGCTTTATTTTTTCTCACTACAAAAGGACTTCCTACATGCTTTTTCAATTAATATTCAGAAACATTGCAGGGGAAGGCTATGATTGGCCCAACTCGGGCCACACCCAGATGCTCACTTGGACTGATTAATTTTAGCCGGATTGTTGGGTAACTGCAATTGGTCTGACCTGTGAATGCGGTGGGGAGGCTGGAGGAGGCCACTACCGGAAGGGAGGATGCCGAAAGCATGTCAGATGGTCTCATTCAAGTTTGAAAACAGCCCTATGAAGCAGGTACTACTTTTTTTCTGTATAGGTTATATTTATAGCTCTATGTTGTAAAGAAGAACACTGCATTTATAGAAGTCAATCTCCTCATGAACAGAAGATGAAATAAGATGAAAAGGGCAGGACTCACACCCAAATCCAGCTAATACTGTCAGAGTGGCAGTCTGCCCTTGGTTCTTGGTGTGCTCTTGGTGGAAGAATGACCAGACACACATAAGTGTCAAGTCCAGACTATTATTTTGGAAAAATCACCAGCGGGGCCAATACAATGGAGTAACCCCAGGCAGGAAGCAGCTTTTTATTGCAGAACAAAATGGGTCTGACTCCATGAGTGGAGGGAGACTGACTGACTCACAGACTCTCTCTCTCTCTCTCTCTCTCTCTTCCTCTTTCTCACGGATTGTTTCCTTTTATTAGCCCAGTCTGGGAGAGGGCTGTGGGGATGTGTGGGATGTTATCAAATGATCAACAGGTGTCCTCAAAATTCCATCTGCTCCCCCTCTGAAAGCCCACCTGGGGGCAGTGAACCACAACACAGATGCAAGCTAATGACATAATAATTACCCTCAGGTTACTCTAGGTCACTTTCTAAATCCTGTCATGCCTGGGCTGGAAAATTCCTGTATTGATAAAGCACTCCCTCCTTCCCCAGGTGCAGCAGTTGATCAGGATAGGATTAAGGGTGGGGCAGCACCAAAACGGAGTGCCCACCCTTATCCTTCCCAGGTGGCACAATTGCTCAAAACAGCACCAAAGCAGGACGCTGTTCCCCTTGTGCTGGGAAGACTCAGAGGTCCTAGCTATCTACCTAACAATACCACAGCTCATGTTCTTAAAATTCCACAGTACCATGCACCATAAGGTTATGTTATTATTACAAAACACATTTCAAAAGTAAATTCCAATAAATAATGATGGAGGTCTACCCTCACTAATGACAAGATTTTTGCAGTCCTTCTGGGTTTTTTCTTCTTTTACAATATGCAATTAAGAAGGAAACACCTAGTTAAGTTGAACTTACAAGAAGCCATGAGAAGGGAGAAAAGAGAAAAGAAAGAACATATTTTACTGAAGTAAAAAAAAAACCTTCATAAAATTTTATTGAAAAACAACATTTCAAATAACAGTAACTAACATTTATTGGGCACTTACTATGCACTAGCTCTGTTTTAAATATTTTATATGTATCAGCTCATTTAAGCTTCATAGCATATTAATGTAAATAATTTAGCATCCAGGAGACCTTTATGAAAAATGTCCAATTCTGATCTGCTTCCTCCTTTTAAAATATAACTTTTATATTCCTTAGGTTTGGATTTTTTTTTTTGGTCATATTATATTCTTCCCACGTGGCATTAAAAACAGCAGCAAATGATTCATTCAGACAATCCTCAAACCCTTTTAAGAATGCAGCCCCCTGAATATCCTGTACCTCAGGTAGGTGATCATCTCCATCCCTCCAGGAAGTGTGATACCTGCTGCCAGATTTTTGCTTCATTCTCTTGTGATGAATACTCTGTACTCTATCACATCACACAGCCCCCCCCCTCCCCTTCTATCTCCACCCTCCCCTGAAATTTCCCAGGATCTTGACTGTGTTCCAAGGTCAGCCATTTCTCTTTCAAAATCACCCTCATCTGCAAGTCTTCCCCGCTGCCCCTCTCCCCTCTCTGGGGCCACCTGACCTCTCTCATCATCATCTGGTTCTCACTGGAAGGCTCCTTGCTTTGTCCTTTGATTTCCCCTATTTCTGCTCCATTGTCTTCACCTTTGTATTTGGTTAGTTAGTTCATTTGTCTCCTCTTTATGTGCCCAGCTAAGTGCTTCTGCTACTATTCAGAATATCTGTTTTACTCTTTAAAGCTACTGACTCTACCCCACACCCTGAAAACTTCCTTTATATCCTTTTATTAAATGCTCCTTCATGTGGATAGCTAAAAACAGGATCAGGGCTCCTCCTCCAGCCTCTCTAATGTCTTAGTTTGTATTCCTTCCTTTTCAAACAAGAAATTGTTTATATTTATGCATTTCTGCCAGATTGCCCAGCTTCTGAGAAATTAATTTTAATAATTAGGGAACACCATTGTAGCAAAAGATGTAATATTTCACTTTCCCTTTTATCACTCCCTTTCTTTCTAAAATGTAAATTTTTTAAACGTTAGGTAGACAGTGAGGGATTCTGGGTCTCCTAGGGATGAAAGTGGGCACTTTGCCTTGGTGCAATTGCCCTGCCCTAATCCTTGCCATACCTGGGGGAGGAGGAAATACCCTACGAATCTGCCAATCATAAATAACTTAGTGCATCAGCTGCAAAAGAATGCAGAGGACTCTCCAGCCCGTGGGCCAAGCAGCATAGGTACGAAGAGTCCAGAAATTGACCTAGGACAATCCGCATGCGTAGTAATGCAAGTCTCAACTGTCCAATCAAAGTGGTTCCATGGTGGTGTCTGAGCCACTAGGGAGGTCCCAATCCGGGCACCATAAAACAAGTCGCAGACCATAACCAAGTCCCTTTTTGCACTCTTCCTTTTGCTCTCCCTTTGCTGTGACAATGGGTCCAGTCGTCATCTGTGACATACGTATCATCCTCTGTAAGCCTATATCTTGCTCTTGCCCTATGATCCTATCTTTCTTTCCTCAATAAACTTCATTTTCGTGCTTGCCTAACTTTGGTGTGTCTGGTCATTTTTCGGCCATGAGCGCACTAAGAACCAACATTTTCACACTGAAACCTGACACACAGACAACTTTCTGTTACTTACAAGTGTACTATCTTTCATCAACTACAGTGGAAAAAATCTCTTTGTAATGTCACTTTTTTTTGTTACGTATTTTTTCTTTCATATTTCTCCTGTGGGAAAAAAAATCAATTTTCTCCTCCATAATTGACATCCATGATCATGTACCTTCCAACTCAGCTATATTATAACATATCAATTATTGACCCCATGCAAAAAGCCTCAACCCCAATCATTTGTAAGAAACAAATTTTTTTATCAATATTTAGCTTAACTTCTTATGAAAATTGAATCTAGTTATAGATGCTGCATTTTCTCTTTGATGCATGTTGATGTCAACTGATTTACCTTAGGATGAATTCCATGCTCTCCTCCCCTATTGTTTGAAGAATGGTAGAGTCCTCTAAGACACTCTCCGAAGTTCCTCTTTTCTCTACTTTTTGATGTAAAAGAGGAGAATTCAGAACTGGGGGCAAGGGCTGGGACAGTTTTGGTTGGGTCTCATTTGAGGTTCTAAACACTTTTTCATTTCCGCTATCTCGTACTTCTTCTGGAATTTGAAGCCCATTTATAATAGCATGGGCCTTTCATTCACTTTAGTATTATCTTTCATTAATCTGACTGAAAGTCATAGGTGCGGTGAGCCAAGGCCCCATACCCTTACATCTGTTTGCATCTGGAACTTATATAGGTTACAGGAAAGGGAGCAGGAACCAGGACCCCTCCTCTGGAGGTTCAAATTATTAGAATATGACTGATGGCCTAGGGTGGCTCAGACGGAAGCCATCTGTCGAGAGGTCAACAGAGTGCCTCCCAGAAGAAATTCCTCATGAGGGCGGGAAGGAAGAGTCTCGGTTCACACCCTTGTCTAGGGGCAGGCTGGTTCTCATGCGTGTCCAGGGTTCCACTGTGCTTCTTGCAGCAGAGAGCCTCGACTGCAGCTGCCAGAAATTCAGGGGACTAGAGATGGAGCAAAGAGATAAAATGGGAACTTTATAATCTGCCCATATTTTTTGGTTCTGTGATCCCACTGGACTAAAGAAACACCTAAAGTTTCTTGGACTTAACAAAAGAAGAATGGGCTTCTAACAAACAAGTGGATAAGATTCATTGATGTTCAACTTTGATTATTTCTTAAAGAGATCTCATTTTGTAATCTATACTCTTTCTCTGCGACTGGAGCAGAAACATACATACATACAACAATTGAGTACTTTACAATCCCACTTTAGGCCATTCGTGGTCATAATTTGAATCCTTTATTCCTCAGAGGCCCCAGGCAGCCATTCTAGTTCACTTTGCAAAAGAGTTGCCCTAGCTCTACCATGTGCAGGAAATCACATAATCCGCGTGGGTAAAGTGTTTTGCCCTCCCCTGCACTGGGTAGAACCCTGTGCTGAGCATCAGGGAAAGGCATTTAGCAGGTGATTAACCTCATCTGTCCATTCCCAGAGTCCTCTTTCACACTTCTTAAAAAGAATGCTAAACTGAGGCACTACATTTATTAGAACAAGTCACATCTCCTTCCATCTGCCCTCTGCTCGTAAAGAGAATAAACAGATTGTTCAGACTTTCCTTGTAGGAGAGTTGTTCAGGTTTTCAGCCCAAGTAACATCTTCATAGCATTCCCTCAGCAGTCAATCTTCCTCATGAGATATTCTAAAAATTAACTGTTTCTCTGCTAACCTGAAACTCACCCCAAACTTCTGATTTCATCAGTATTGATTCATGCGTTTACATTTTTGGGTTCAGCACAGCCTCTTCCTGAAAAACAGTAAAACAGCTTCTCCCTTTGAACAAGCATCTCACTGTCTGCCTCCGGCTCCCTCTTCTGGACTCAAAAAACCACAGAGCATTTCTTAGCTGCTCTTTGCTCTCTGCTCATCTGATTTTATTGTTCTCTCCCTCTTTCACTTCATTTTGTCCTTTTCTCCATGCAGATCCAGTCCTTCAGCCTATCCCTCTCTTTCCCCTCCTTCAAAAGTTCATTCCCATGAGTTGGCCCAGGGCGCAGAGTGTAAAGCCACCATAATCTCCTTGTGCTGGCGGTCCTTCGTGTTTTTCTACCTTTGCTAAATTCTGTAAGGCTTAGGGTTTTCTCATTGTCTTTCTCTGTTCCTCATCTCTCTACTCCCTTCCTCTCTTTTCTCCTTGTTCACTATCTACTCAGTCAGCTCTAATTGATCCTATGGCAACTAATTCTCGTCCTCCATGAATCAGTTTGGCGAGATTATTCACTCAAGAGTAAGGTGTCTTGGCCATCACAGCAAATTAATGAGAACGTTATTATTATTATTATTGCCCAATTTTAAAGATAAGGACATTAAAGTACAGAGAGGCTAAACAACTTTTCCAAGCTCATAAAGCTATTAAGTTGCAGAGCTGAGATTCAAACTCAAGTCTGTTTAACTCCAAAACCTGTGATCTCTCAACTGAACCATGCAACTTTTGCAGGAAACTGTGCCATGGGCTCTCTGTGGTTTAGTAGTATCATTTATTACTAATCTTCATGAGGATTTTGGTTAAAGATGCATTTAAATTGAAAAGTGCCTGTGTTGCCTCAGGATAATGAGAGCAATTGAAAAACAAGGCAAGATAAAGGTATGCAGGGGCTTTTTAAAGGTAATTAAATATATATTGGGGGTATGATATTGTATTCTTTAGGGGTAAAAACATAGCTGTAATTACACACACACACCTCAAAATGAGCTAGATCTTCACCTGTTGACATTCTTATGTCCATACAGAAACCTATTAAAGTTCCTGTAAATTACTCTAAGGAAGCAAACTAATGTTGGTATTAAGAAAGAGACATATTTTGGGGTTTTTTTTAATAAAAAGGATTCAATTCATAAATCAAGAATTTCTCACTGATGAAAAAAACTTGGAAACACTTATCCAGTAAGGGAAAGGACAGAGTAAATCTAATAGAGACTCCAATGTAGCATAACCATGGACAGCGAGGCCAGGAGGCACAGAAGAAATCAACACGGCTGCAGGTGAGGTGCGCTAACGCAACACAGAGCACAGGAAAGGCTGTTCGCCCTGGAAGAATCAGTCAGATGAGGGAAAGTACAGCAGTCTGCAATAAACACAGGCAGCCAGGACCTGGAGGCAGAGAGAGCAGACCTGCAAAGGCAGGATAAGAATGCGTGAAGATGGCAAAATGCTCACTTGCTGAAGAAGTAGATGCTCCCGGTAACAATTTTACCCAGGATTCAGCAGGAATCACAAAAGAAATCATTGAGCATCTCCAGCTTGAGAAGAACTCTATATGAAAGTCTGTAATAAAATCAGAATTTTAAATCAGAAAAAGAACTTAGAGATTATCTCATTCAACCCTCTAATTTTGTAACATTACACATGCTATGTTGTAAAGAATGCTGGATTTGGTATTAGAAGACCTAAAGAAAAAAAGATGTTAAATAATTTAAAAGACAGTGAATCAGTATAGAAAAGTGTTTTCATCATCATTATTATCTTGTATAATCTTCATTTTTGATCATGAAGTAGAAAGAGAAACATTAGTTTCCCAATTTTACCAATGAAAGACATTAGGTTTAAAGAGATTTAGTAAATTGTATTCAGCAGTAAGTAGATAGAGAAATAAGACTGTTACTCATAGAAGCTTTCTTATTGCTAGCTATAATACATTTTAGTATGTTTTCTTTGTAAATTAACTTATGAACATAATGGAAAGAGAGTTTGGGGAGGAGAGAAGTGAAAATTGGAAGGTTTCAGCTAAAACAGAGAAACCAAGACTAATGTAATTTTTAAAGGGGGATCACATAGAATAATCAGATACTATCTTTAAGTTTGTAGGCCTAATTTCAAAAGGATTAAACTACTTTCCTGGGAAATTACTTTCTTCTGAGAAGCATCTTTCCCTCAAACTGCTTTCTATTTATTTATTGCCCGAAGAGTTTAAATAAAGATAATAAATTACATGATCAATAGAAACAACAAAGTTGCTTTGCTTAGAGCTGATAACAGAGTATATAGATTTTCCATGAATAATTGAAAAGGCCCGACAAAGAGGTTTAAACTCTCATGTCTCTTCCCCTCTCTCTCTCTCTCTCTCTCTCTATTTTTTATAGAGCCAATTCCTAAGTCTCCATATGGAAAGAAATCAAACCCAATCAATTCAACCAGCCCCGCATCCAGGAGGGCTTATTTATTGCCTGCAGGGTGCCATAGCCAGCCTTGTGGCAGAAAGCACTCAGGAAAACCAGCAACCCATGGCTGCCGGGAAGTAATCCACCACCTAGGGGAAGGAGCCTGGCAGTTACTCCTTAGACGAGATCCAGGGCCCGAAAAATAAATGTGTATATCCAGGCAATTTATTTTTGTTGCAAATTACAATAACTCCATCACCCTCAAGCATGCTGTTCATCAAGGGGCATCAGACAGGTGTCTCTTAGATCAACTTTGATGCCCTTGTAGTTTAGGGTTACCTCTCACACTTTCACTCTACCAACAGTGATTCTAAAGAAACCTTCCTATACACATGGCTCAAGCACCCAAGATCCTAGCAGAAAAAGTTTGTAAGATCTTAAGGCTGCTGTAACTCAGTATCTGGTTCAAGCTGCCACAATTTGGTCATTTTCATGACTACAGCCTAGGCTCTGGGGGTTTCTTCTCCCCTTCTCTCTCTCTCATTCTCCCCAGCAGTGGCAGAAAAAGCAATGAACTAGAAGGTGGAAGACATGAAACTCCAGCCCAGTTCTGCCACGGGCTGGGTGCCACTGGGGAAGTCATCTCTACTGTCCCAGTACCCAGCACAGTGTATGGCACATAGTAAGTGCTCAAAAAGTGTTTGTTGAGTGAATGAATAAATGAGTTTAGTATCAAGGGATCTCCATTTCCTCTTTAGTAAATAGGAAAGTTACTGCAGGTTACTTCAAAAATCTCTAGCTCTGAGATTTTAAGATATCAGTAGCATTATACTTTCAGACCAGCATTTCAGGATAGTATAATTATATTAAGGAAGATAGGAAGAGCTTCCCTTCTGACACGGTGGAGTAAACTGATAGACCAACCCTCACGCAGATAACAACTACTTCAAGGCTCTGCAGAGTGAACAAAAGCAAAGGCTGTATGTTTAGGTGCAAAATGGTACAATGACTTTGGAAAACAGTTTGGCAGTTACTTATAAAGATAGGCCACTCTCTGTGTGATTCCATTTGTATGATATGCTGGAAAAGACACAGTTACAGGGACAGAAAACAGATCAGTGGTTATCAGGGACTAAAGTTAGGGGAAGAGTGGACAGCAAGCAGACATGAGGAATTTTGCAGTGAATGAAACTTCTATATCTAGACATCTAGATATAGATATAGTATATGTTCATCAGAACTCACAGAACTGTCCATTAGAGAGTAAAATTTTTAATATTTTTTATAATATGTAAATTACATTTCAATAAACCTGACCTTAAAAAAAAAAAAAGAGGGAGGTCATGAGCCTCTTCTAGATTGGGGAGGACTAATGCTATGCCTCAGGACAACTGGGGATATTCGAGTTTGGACTCTGTTGATAATGTTACTGACTTAGTAATTTTTTCTCAGGTATAATAATGGGTTGTGGTTGCGTAGGCACTGTCCCTGTTCCTGACAGGTACACACTGATGTATTTAGGAGTAACTTGTGATGTCTGAAATCTTATTTTGGATGCTTTGGCAAAAAAGAAGTGAATATATATATTTAGAAAGGAAGATGGAGTAGGGATCTTTCCTGTGGGGGTGAAAGATTTCAAAATAAAAATAAATTCCTTTTGTTAAACCTCTGTCATGTACACCTGCAACCCCCATCTCCTGATTTCTTGCTGGTGCTGTGGTTTCACTGGCCCATCTCCATTTTCCTCCAATTCTTCCCTTTCAGAAATTTCTACCCTCTGCGGCTCTCCTCTTCATTTCTTATTCTCTGATCATGCCGTTCAGCTGCCTGAAAAGCATTTGTTTCCAAGGCTGTTGAGCTCTGACATTGCCCTTCTCTTTCCTCTCCCCTGAGCCAAAAGCCTGATCTGTACAGCTTTGCTATTTTTAAGTATAATCTATATTCTCCAAGTATCTTTAGCAGAGTCAAGCGGTATCTAGGTCTCTCTGAGCCCATCTACTTTCTCTTTTAAAACTCCCCACTCAGCCCTCCACCCTCCCTGTTGAACTGGAAGACCAATCACCATCCTTTCCTCCGTTAAGCTCATGGTCTCCACTGCATAGCCACCTGGGTTGCGGTGGATTTTGCTTCTAATATCTCATAAATTTCTCATTCTTTTATTACCCTCCTCCATTGTTTTGCCTCACCTAAAATTTTCCCCCTCCTTTCCTCATGTCTTTTCTCATTCTCAGGTACACGGACATTCCAAATGGGAACCTTTCTCATCAGGACATCACTGGAGGTGGGGACTAGGCAAAGAGGGACTCAGGTGGGGAGACCTGAGAGAGACACAGGAATACACCGACAGCACAGATATTGTAGGATGGTGTAACACAAGAATCAGCAAACCATTTCCGTAAAGGACCACAGAGTAAATATTCCAGGCTTCACAGGACAAAAGGCAAAATCAAACATTTGTTCTTACTGAAAGGTTAACAGTCCTTTACATTTTATAATTAAAAATGTAAACAAAACAGAAATATTCATTGCTCTCAGGTCATATATGGTGGTTTTTCAATCCCTGGGAAAATATATATGGTAAACTCCTGGTTTAACTTTAGAAGAAGTAGAAATTGCCTTTCTCACCTTCTTTCTTTCATTGACATAAAGACAGTATCAATACGAAGAACTTGGGTTCAGGTGTTATTATATCTCCTGGCCCCAGCTGCTCTGCTCTAAGTGCTCAGAAAACATCATGACATCAACCAGTACCCAGTCCCTAAAGAGACCTGTGACTTCCTCAAGACTCTAAAAATAAACAAGTTGCCTAATGGCTGTGCTCACCCTTGATATCTTTCGTCAGCTGTCAAGAATGACCCTTGCCTTTCAAAGCCCTCAGAAAACATCATCTTTCTTCCTTTAAAGAGTGAAAGCAAGGACCATAAGCTATTCTTTTAAATAAACTCCTCCCACTCAAAAATTAATCAACTATAATTTTATGCCAAATTTATTAATGAAATGACCTACTGAAATGGGAGGTGGCTGTTAGGACTGAGCATAGGCTGTTTTCCATGGTTTCCATGCATAGCCCAGTAAACTTGGCCACATTGTCCGATAGGCTGGACATCTGATACTTCCTGTGCCTTTGTTATCCCCATTACGAAACTGATGATTCTCAATTATTCTAAATAACATCTTAATAAGATCCTAATAGGAACTTCCTGGCACTTGGCAGCTCATTGGACTTCTGCTTTTTTTCTCATAAATATTTCTCTACCTTATTCATCTGGATATCTTCAGATGGCTTTGATCACACTTAGTAGGTAACTTTGGAATATTTGCCCTCAAACAAGTAAGTATGCAATTTATTTGATTATGCAAATGAAACATCATCACTTCCTTGAAGCAGATCTGCTTTCTCTACAACGATTGATAACTCTTTTTCCAACAGAGCAACGTGGATATGTATGCATTCAAATAAATTAACATTCAAACCCTGAAAAACTGATTTAAGAAGAATGGCTTGATCAAATGCTAATAGCAGGTAAAGTGACGTTCAAACTCATTCATCATCAAAGAAACATAAATTTAAAACAATTATGAACAATTTTTAGGCACTTTAACTGCAAATCCTTTTGTAAAGAATAACGGTGTGTCAGCTCAGAGGCAGTGACGTGGGAATGCGGCCCAAGCCCACAGCTGGTGCGGTGAAGGCAGAATGTCTGGACAGTATCCTCCGCCATGTCCCCTAAGATAATGTTTAAATAAATCATAGGATGATGATAAGAGGGACAATTATTTAAAATTCATGCTAAGAATAATTAAGGATATAAGGAAATGTCTATGGCATTACATTAAATGAAAAAAATGAGTATACAAAGCCGAGAATACAGTATGATCCCAAGTTATCTTAAAATATGCATACAGAAATATAGGAGCACGTTCGTGTGTGTTGAATGGCATGTCAGGTGAAGATTCCCTGGATTTACATGCTAAGCTAAATTGGCTTACACCACTAATTCCATGCCTTATGAAAAAACCAAAACCCTTTTAAAGACTTCCTGACGGGTGATATATTCATGGTCACCTCACCTCCAGAGTCCTCTTTTCTGTCCTGCATGAACCCAGATTTTAGAGTTTAGCTCAGCTCCTTCCTCAAGTTTACCAAGAACATCAACAACAACAAAAATACATAAAGCATTCGAGAGTATAATAGAATCAAGCATTTTGAAGGAAGACAGAGGAGAAGTTTGCATAACAAACCATTACAAATTGAACATTATTACCATTTTTTAGAATTACTTTTAGCCGCCCCACCACAGGAAAACTTCCACTGGCCCATTTGCACATTAAGTCACCAGCCTCATATTTCATGAGCACATCTTCCCTCATGCTCCCTTCCTTCTCTACCTCTCCTCCTTTAGAGCAATAAAATAAATTTTCACATTTTCCCACGCAAAGTCACTAAATGTTCTTTTTCATAGCTGAGGTTTCCAGATAATAGTTCTCTCTCGATCCTACCTTCTATCCTGGGCTATTTATCAAGGTCTTTCTCAAAGTCAATTTCTACCCTAAAAGTCACCCTGGCATACCAATTATTAAAATGATAGTTCTCAAATCAGGATACTCATTGGGAATTGAGAAGTTTTGTTTTGTTTTGTTTTGTTTTTTATATAGATATTATTTCTTGAGTCCCTCTGAAGGTGTGGCTTTGATGTAGATTTATTTTTAATATCCATGTGATTCTAGTGTGCAGAGAGGTGAAAAAACATGCTGAAAAAAAGGCATTCACATTGTTACACACATACCATATGTCTTTGATTCTATGGTGCATTCTTTTTTTACTGCTTGATTTTTTTTAATTAGGATGCATGTAATAATTCATATCAAAAAGAACTTACAAGCTGCCAAATAGATTAAGTTGTGACATGCTTGTCATTTCTTGCAATGCATGTAGGAACAGTGCCCAGTCTCTCCAAATATATCATGAAATCTTTAAAGCTGGGAGAGTTTGGTGTGACTGATTCATGCATTATGAAGGACTAATATTTGGGCTCTGAAAATCCATGAGTAAAAGCTTCTGGCTGAATTTCAAGAGAAACTTTTTACGTGTAATTCAAAAAAAAAGAAAAAATTATGAGTTTAACCAAATAGGAAATGCAGATGAAATCCCATTACACTTAACCCTTGAACATGATGGAGGTTAGGCGTGCCAACCTCCCAGGCAGTCAAAAATTTGCACCTAACTTTTGCCTCCCCTAAAACTTAACTGGTAATAGCCTACTTGACTGGAAGCCTTACCAGTCAACAATCTATTAACACATATTTTGTATGTTATATATATTATATGCTGTATTCTTGCAGTAAAATAAGCTGGAGAAAAGAAAATGTTATTAAGTAAACCATAAGGAAGAGAAAATATATTTACTATTCATTAAATGGGGGTGGATCATCATAAAGCTCTTCATCCTCATTGTCTTCACATTGAGCAGGCTGAGGAGGAAGAGGAGGGGTTGGCCTTGGTGTCTGAGAGGTGGCAGAGGAGACAGCAGGGGAGGCGAGAGAGGCAGAAACACTCAGCATAACTTTTACTGAAAAATATCTGCATACAAGTGGGCCCATGCAGTTCAAACCCGTGTTGTTCAAGGGTCTGCTGTATTTTTTAATATGCTTTGACATTAGACTACAGATAAAGATGTCAAAGGGGTCAGGATTCGAAGCACACATTATAAGGAGCAGCACATAACAAGGATGACCTGTATAATTATGGTTGGCCGAAAGTGATTTAAAATAAATTCTAGACTCGTAATGAGAAGGAAATTTATTCTCAATTTGTGTACAAAGAAAATGGTATGCAATTGCCATGGTTTTAGGAAAAAGGAAATATATCTTTAACTTTGCTTTTCTTGAAATATAGTAAATAAACCACTATTGCATTTTATAATAGATAATATCTTAGAATTGAAGAACTATACTACACCTAGATATTCATAGTCATAGAAAAACAACTAGAACGAAGCACATCAAAATGTCAGCTTTCATTGTTAACAAATAAACTTATGGATAATTTTTACTGTCTTCTTTACATTTTCTTTACTTTCCAAATTGTCTAATGAATATAAATAAACTTCATAATCAGAAAAAATAAAGAATGTTATTAAAACAAATATATGAGCACAGGCATGTCTCTTTATATTTCCCACTTCCCCTTAAAAAAAAAAAGTCACAGGGCAAAACTACAAATATCAAAATAAAAGCAATAAGAAAGCCCAAAAACTAAATTTCAAAGGACTTAAATTGTAGGCCTTTTACTCACAATAAAATGTTTTTTTGTTTTTTGAGTAAAGTCCAAGATGTAAATGATTATTAAGACTTTTCTCCATACCCCTTTTCTATGCCACAATCTTTAATTAAATCCAGAGCCCAGTTTACTGGAATGGTGGTAAATGTGCCAGAAAAAAAAAAAGGCTAAGAAGCTGTCCACTTTCTTCCTTTCCAGCATTTCTCATCCAAATGGCATGCTGTGAAACACACACTTAAATTGATTGGTATTAATGCATGCACACAGGTTCCAAAATGTCAGCAAGATGCATTTGCTTTCAAGTTATATTAATTCTGCTGATTACAAAGAGTTGGATAAATAAATCTTAGTTATACACAAAATATGTTTTAAAGTACATGACTTTAATTTTTCTACTCTACTGTCTCATTTTCATTTATATATGTATTCATTTGAAAAAAAAAAAAAAACTATGCACAAGGCATTATTCTAGGCCCTGGGAAAACAGTAATGAATAAGACAAGCAAGGTGCTTGCCCTTGACCAGCTTGCATGCTACTGAGTTTAGGAAACAAGCCAGAAGCAAAGATGTGTAGTTAATATAATAAATAAAAAAAGGAAAACTGGATGGGAAATGGTTGGGAGAGAGGAGCAGGGAGCAGGTACTCTAGTAAGGGTCAGGGACCCCCCTCTGAGCAAGTCACATTTGCACGGAGACTGGAAAGATAACAGGAAGGGAACCCTCCTAAGATCTGAAGAAGAGCATCCCAGGCAGAGGACACAGCAAGGACACAGGCTGACTGTAGGGCAGACTGAGCTTGGTGTATGCGTGGAATGCAGAGGAGGTCAGTTTGACTAGAACAGACAGAAGGGACAAGGGGCGCAAGGTGAGATCAGAAGCCAGATCCTGCAGGACCATGCAGGCCCCAGGATAGAGTTGCAATTTTATTCTACTTGTTACACAAAACCTTTGGAGTGATACACTGTGATTTATGCATTTTATAAAAATTTTTTAACACAACAAGGAGATGAGCATTATTTCTCCCCTGATTTGTTCACACCTTGAGAAATAAACTAGAACAAGAACATTTTAGAACAAAGTCAGAAAACCTGGGATCAAGTCTTATCTCTTCCATCTAGATGGGGCATTACCTCAATCAAGATATTTAATCCTCTGGTCTCAGTTTCTTCATCTGTAAAATGGAAATACCACATCTTCATAGGAACATGAAATATAAATGAGATGAAGCCTTTTGAATTGCCCATCTAATCGATGGTTAGCGTATCAATTCTGCTCTTTCTTTCCCTCCTTCCTATGAGGAACAGAAGATGGATACACAGAAAAGGAATTCTGAGGGATGAGCACCTGGAGGGCATATTATAGTTGTTGATGAAAGAAGTTAGGCAATGTGAGTTGATCCTCTGTTGTAGATTGGGTTCTTCCAAAGCAGACTCAGATAAGGATATGAGTTGGGGTCGTTTATTTGGGAGATGTTCCAGGAAGCATTGCCAAGGGAGCAGAGAAGTAAGAGGAAAGGAAAAGAAGCTGATAAAGAGAATATTACGAAGCATGATACCACTATAGACAAGTGGGGGCTCAGGCACATTGGGGAGGTCTGGAAAGCAGTAAAGAATGCACCTTGGATTTTTTCCACCTGAAGAGCCAGAAAGCTTGGCATTTACCTAAGCCCTTCAGTCCCAAGGGCTAACACCCATGTACTTCTGACCTGCTCCAGGCTTGGGCTTGGGCGACTTCCATGGCCAGAGAAAACTCTAAGTGAAGAGTCACAGGTCCTTGCAGATAGAAGCCATAGGTTGGGCAGGCACAGAAATGGTGGGTGCCAAGGGAAGGTGGCATCTGCTGCACCCTCCGTCTCTTCCCCATCATACTGGGGGCTCCTTGGAAACAAAAGGTGTTTTCACTGTCTGAACTGCAAGATGCCATTCTCCAATGACAATCCCTGGGAATACTACCTGTAATAATGCCTGGTGGCTATCCCTACAGGGGCCCCATAAAAAGATTCTACCAGAAAGGCAAAGAGCCTGGGCACTACATTCCCAGTCACACCTGCAGGACAACTCACAGTCCTGGCCTCCTCTTGGATCAGGTTTGTGGTTTTTAGACACAAAACAGGTTGAACCTGTTAGAAACCTCTAGGGAAATTTTCCATAAACAACTTTCCTGCTAAGAAAAAGTTGAAATCAATATGCTTTGAGAATAGCCAGGCTTTGCTAAGTTTGGTCGTTGGGTGGGATTTATTATTTTGCTATACCACATGACAAGATCAAGGGCCAGAATTTATTGAAAGACCTTTCCATGTGCCAGAAAAGACAGGCACATACTTAACATTGTATAAATGAGACCTCTGCACATATGAGAACTATGAATTGACCTATAATACAATCAAATAGAACATGATAGAGCCAGACGTCATCTAAAGGGATGCTACTGCATTGGAAACGACATAACATAACTCAAGGAGGAACATGCCTAGTATCTTTGAGGATTGATAATACAAGCCTTAACTTATTGAGCATTTATTATAAGCCACACACAATAAACTCTTTATCTACTTGAGCACATTTAAACTTCACAACAGCACTGAGATAAGTATTATAGTTCTCATTTAAGAGGTGAAGAAACTAAGAGATAAATGAAAAAGCTCACATTTAACCTGCTTTTAAATCGCCCAACCTATAATCAAGGTTATAACTGGCCTTGAGTGTCTTTATAGAGAGGATCCTCCTGCAAATCTCGATAACCAGCTATAGGATTCCATATTGGAAAACTAATAAAGCATCCCTGAGCCCTGTCCGATCAACAGATCCCAGCTGAGAAAAGCTGGAAGGATGCTGTCTACAGAGCACCCAGGTCCTCTTTTACTTACAGGCTGATGGAAGCTCATTCACACATTTGGTCTCATTTTTTAACTCTCGAATACAATCACTCTGTGTTTCAACAAATGACTCCATGAAGGGAAGGCTGTTTAATAATTTTAAAACTAAATGAAACATAGACCAAGTATCATTTCAAATCAAAATCATTCTCAATTCTTTATTTCTTCAATCGACTTCATGAGGCCAATGGAAGATACTGCTTAATGGCAGAAAACCCATGGTGTCTTTTATTTGACCCCTCATTTTCACAGAATAAAGCAAATAAACAAAAAGAATCTTTTAATTACTTTCTTTCATGTGCCTTTCAAAGAGAATTCTCTAAGTCTGATTCTCTATGGATTGGCTCAAACATAACTGCACCTCATTTTCCTTCACTGAGGGGTGGGGGAGAGTGTGAAAAATAACCACCAGCAACACTGCAAAAAAGGCAATTTATCAGTGAAGTTTGGAAGAGATTTTTAAACAGAGCAAGATGTTAAGTAGTGAATTCTCTTGTTTTTCAAATCTAACTATTCTCCAGATAACAACCTTTGTTTTGAGAGGAAGCTAAACATGTCAATTCCAGTCACTTCTACCTTTTGGTCCCTTCCCTATGTCTCCAGGTACCTGGGTGGTTCTGACTCAGAGTCTCTCATGAGATTGTTCTGAAGCTGTGCTCTGGGGCTGCTGTCAACTGAAGGCTCAATTGGGGCTGAAAGATCACTTCCAAGAAGGCTTATGCAGATGGCTGCTCTCTGGAGGCCTTAGTTCCTCACCACATGGACTTCTCTATACAGCTGTTGGAGTTCAAGACATGGCAGCTAGCTTCCCTCAGAGCAAGTAACCCAAGAGAGACGCGGTCAAAATAGAAGCCGCAGAATCTTTTAGAATCTCATATCAAAAGTGACATACCATCACTTCTGCCATGTTCCATAGGCTACACAGATAAACCCCAGCACACTGTGGGAGAGAACTACCCAAGGGTGTGACGGTCATGTAGCAGGATCACTGGGGCCATCTTGGAGGCTGTCTACCACACCCATGTTGTCGGGAGAGCACCGCACTCACACACAGGGAATCTGGCAGACCTTACCAGATGCTTTAAAGCTAGGAAGAGGCAGAATTGTTGCAAGAATGGCTAGAGAAAAAGAGAACAAATACATGAAATTTAGAAGTGGCTCCAGAGGAGATTATTTTAGCAACGATATACACCTTTGGAATAGGAAGGGCCAATTTAGTACTTTCTCCCTATGAAGGACAGTGGAACTCAGAGAAACGTGCTGTGATTTTCTTTCTGAGACAATTGACATACTCATTTCAGTCTCGCAGAAAATAAAAACCCACCCATTGTCTCCAATTCTCCTTCTCTCTTCCTGGGAAAGCAACAGTGTTTTTCCCCCTTGTCACTCCTTCCCCAGCAGCTCTCTCACATTCCCATCTGACCTGCCTGTAAAGGTGGGAGCATTTTTTCCATGTTTCATGTGGATTTGGCAATACCACGCAACACATGCATCACTGTGCCAAATCAGAGTGGACACTTTTACTATTTGTGATTCCAGCAGAAGCTCATACAACATAGAGAAACATGAACAAGGAGGACGTCTGAAAAGGAAGAAGGAAGAGCACAAAATGTAAAGGGTGTGGGTGTGCGTGTGTGTTTGTGCACATACACAGGTGTGAATGCAAGGAGTTTCTAACTAAGGGTGAGGGGAAAGTTGAGCAATATGCATTACAATTCTGATTCAGATTTCTCTTGTTCTGTGCTGTGGAGGACGGGGCAAGAGAAGAATTGTGAGGTGAATTTTAACTTATTCATGTTGACTGCAGCTTGCAAGCACTGTCACATAATATTGAAATGTTTGCCTGAAAAACACACACAGAAGTGGTATGTGTGTATGTGTGGCCTGTAGCAGATGATAAGGGAGGGCTCTAGGGGCTTTCAGAAATAAAAAGCAGCAGTCTTCATTTTAGGGGAAAAAAAACATTTTCAAGCATCCTCTGAAGACCAGACTCTGTGCTAATTTCATTCACATTTAATTTTCATTCAGAACAGCTCTGTGAGGCAGGCATGATCATCCCATTTGACAGGTGAGAAAGAAAAATGTGCCTTTGAGAGAATGTGACTTGCCCTGTGTGACTGCTAGTGACAGACACGAGATTCAGAAGTACATGCCCTTGTACATCTCACTGGCTCTTTGACAAAATAGGTACATTTGTGGTTTGAAATGGTAAGGAAGCGAGAGGCCCAAGTCTGAAATCTTTGTTGAGAGCACTAATGTTTTTATAATTTGGGGAGGATAAAATAAGTAAAATAACTAAGGGAGAAGATACTTACATGTCATCCTAAGAAGCAGCAAAGTGCACATTACATAATCTCTTTCTCTTTGGCAAAGGGTTCCATAGGGCTTTTTCCTCTAAAAGCAGTTCTAGTGCTTTAGAATTCCTGAAAGAGGGCTGGTAACCACCCAAACATCCATGAAGAAAAGGAAACTCCAACCATCCCTGTACCCCCCCCAAAAAAAGACACAAGACACCTTTACCAGAATCCTGGATTCTTCCTGGCTTCTGTCTTGGAGTAAGACCAGCACTGGAGTCGATGTTGTCCAAGCACCTCCATCCTGGATGGGGCTTTCTGTCCAGAAATACGTTAGAGGACCCCATTCTGACCCCTAAGCAGCCTTGTGGAGTGCTGGGCAGTATTCGTACCTCTGTGGGTATGCCAGGTAATTTCCAAGAGGAACACTAGTAAGGTCACTAACTGCCCTGACACGAGCCTTCAATTTAGTTTTTACAGTCACTTAAAAGTACAAAAGTTACTTGATGATCTTGAGAGATAAAAAGATTAAAAATAAATAAAAAACAAAAGTATAAACATCACTTTAACAGGCACAGTGATAGGCAAGAGACCCCGGAACTTTGATCCAGACAGGGATATTAGATGCCCGGTTTTATCCTCTACAAACCATCTGTTGTCAGTCAGAGTCTACTACTTTCTCTCTTGGATGTTCACAGACCACTCGCTATCAGAGGCACATTAGGCATGGCTTACATGGCGGACTCATGGCCACAGATGGAAACCTATCTCTCACCTGAGCAACAATATTTTAATTGTTAGCAGTGGCTCAGAATTCTCAAAGTATACATGTGGTCGAGGGTGAGAATGGAGTACTATTGCACATGATGCTGTTCTAATGAAAGTCATCAGAAGACTCTAAAACCCTTTTCTTTGAGACTTCTCACCACAGGAGGAAATAAAATGAGAAATCCTAATTCTTACAATACATTACAAAGCCTACAATGCACAGTGCTTAGGTGTCTGGTGTGTGAAAGTTCATGTGCACAGTGGATTGTCTCCTTGGAAGAAGCATGGTACAGTGGAAAGAGCGTGGACTCCACAGTCCACCAAAAGTGGACTATGGAGTTGAACAGACCTAGGTTTGCATCTTAGCTCTATACTTATAAACTGTGTGGCCTGGGAAATTTACATTAAAGTCTCTGAGCCTGTTTCCTCCTTCATACAAGGTAGGAGGGTAGATATTATCTACCCTCGAGATAACATGGGTAAAGTATCCTATACAGAGTCTGGGATATGCTGATTTACAGAGATGTAAATCATAAAATTAAATTTCATCCATTCATTTTCCAAGTCCTTATGTGTAAAACTTTGGGCTACATATTCAAGAAAAAGTCCTTAAAATTTTGAAAGCACAGGCAAACTTAGTTTCCAAAGAATCACATCTTTCAAATTGAATTAAATAAGTCATAAGGTATTTAACAGGGTGCTGGTCTTAAAGAGAATAGAAAATTTAATTTGGTTTAGTTCCTTTGGCATTTGCAGGTGAAAACCACCACAAATTAATTAGCATGTCTTCATTTGCTTGAGGATGATTAATAATACTCGGGGAAACAGGTTTTACATAATTCATCAGTCTGACACAGCCCAACAACTCTGGAGTTCCAAGAAGTTCCAATTCCAGCCGGTCTGTGACACTGTAAAGCTATCTGCAAAATGGTGCAGTTCTTCTAGACCCTACATTGGCTGTTGTTCTGAAGTGAGAGAGGGAAATCTAATCACAAACTTCAAGATGATTTTTTTTCTATTTTGGAGAGAAAAGGTGTAAACAAATTCTTTCTACATGGAACAGCTTTGACTTGGTCACCAGGAATTCACTCGGTTCACCAAATAGGTTCGATGCCTTCTTTTTCTCCTCCCACCATTAGTCTGTGTGGGGCCCCCAAATAGCAGTGCTGTGTGGTACAGCAGTCTGTGAGGTGAGTCTTTTCCATGTTGCCAATAACATCCTTGCCCAAAATAATCACAGTTTCCTATTAGTGGACTACAATGCCCTGGAAAAGATATGAGCTAAGGCAGTTGGAGAGCGTGACTCATCCACAGACAAGCAGGAACCAAAAGTAAATTTGATCAGTGTTTCTGAATCCAAATTGCAATGCTGTCGGCAAAAATCTCTTTAGTGTCTCTGATGGCCTAAGAAGTGAATGAGAAGAGGAATTCCAAGAGAGTATTGAGAGCAACAGTTGTCTTGAAATATTTGGAAGAAGGTCCGAGGGAAGAAATGTGAAATTTAAAAAAGAAAATAACATTTATCTTTCTAGGTCTGTGTAGAGCCTGAATTGAAACAACTGTCATAGTCAGAGGTCAGAAGGACCAACACTTTGAATTCAAGAGAGAGAGACCTTCCACTCTGTGTGAAAGGTTGGACAAAACGAACTATTTAACTTCTAAGATTTATTCCAAATCTAAGATCCTAGGAATCTGACTAGAGTTCAAAATCAAGAAATAATTCTGTTTCTTCATTGAAATCTATCTTCAAATTGATTGCACCCACTCTCAATTCCAGCCATTCACCTGGCATTACAAATCCCGACATGTATGTCAATTGCCCCTCAGAGTTCTTGCAAGATGACAACTCAGGCAGAAGAGTTTCTGAACCAAATCATCCAATGTTATTCCAGTTGAGGTTCTCTCGATTGAAAAATTAGAAATCTACTTAAATTACCTTTAATCTAAGGGGGAATTAAATGGAAGCATATTGAAGTGTCTCATGGTTTGCAAGAACGGAAGGGCTTAGAAAACGTTCCAAAGCTGAGATCTGGACATATAGGCAAGTGCCCTTTAACCAGGCAGTGCCCTTTCTGTCTTTCATTTTCATCTTTCCAAGAATCAGACTCATTTTCATTTATTTATTTATTTTGTGGACTGGGTTTGTCTAATTCCATGTATACATGGCAAAAAAAAAAAAAATGCCATACCTCCCAAGTTTACATCATGTTAGTAGAAAAGATCTGATTGGCCCAGATTGAGTCAGGTATCTACCTCTAACTATGTCAATTTTGGCCAAGGGGTAGGATGAGGTACTACAAATCTGGCTGTGGAGGGCCCATCCCAGTGGGAGATGAGAAATGGCATGGAAGATAAAGGTGGTTCTCAAGGAAGGAAACACTGGGATCTGAAAAACAACCTAAAAGAAGTCTACTACAAGTATATCCCACCAAAACAATAAAATATTTCAAGATCTTATTTATTTTTTCTTCAATCTGATAAATAGGGCAGGTTGCTATTGCTTCTATTTGTATCATGTCTAAAATGACTATGTCAATCTTACAGGTACATCAACTTCTTATTTTTTAAAAAAATGACATCTGAAGCATGTTGTCTTTCTTGATTTAAGACTTCAAGTCACAAATAATCAATATTTTCCCTGAGAAAATCCTAGAGCTGTTTTAAAAACAAGAATCCTATAATCCTCTGGTGTCTTATAGCTCTAGGAAAAACAAGTTACCCTCTTAAAAGAACTGTCTATGGTTGTTTCTTCTGCTATAAAGAATACCATGGCTTAATGACCCCATTTCACTGGATGGGGTAGGCTCCTCCAGAGGGAATGGAAACAGTTATTTTTTATTTCCAAAGATGCCAGAAAAATGTTCCATGTACAGTGTTCTGCTGTCTGGCTTAGAGAAAATGTGACTCTGTTCATACTAGATGTTGGTCCCAATGTCTTTCAGGTGGTTAAAGGCTTTGTGGGGGAGGGAAGAGTTTAGCTAACAGTTGGCAACTTCCACGTAACCAAAAAAATTTTTTGAATACCCTTTTTCTATCAAAAGAAATACCCATTTCTTTTCAAATGGGTAAAAAATGAACAGATACTCCATCAAAGAAGATATGAATATGGCAGATAACATGAAAAGATACACATCACTAGTCATTACAGAAAGACAAATTAAAACCATGAGGAGCTACCAACAAACATCTATAATAATGACTAAGTTAAAATTGATAATATTAAGTGTTATCAAGGATGCGGAGCACTGGAAATCTCATCTTTTTTGGTGGAAATAAAAACTGTATACTTACTTTGGAAAACAGTTAATGTCTTAGAAGGTGAACCATGCACTTACTATACAACTCAGCCTTCCCGCTGTTTGGTATTGACCCAAGTGAAATAAAAATTATAGTCACTTAAAAACCTGTCCACTGGTGACTTTATGCATAATTGCCAAAAACTAGTAACAATCCAAACATTTCCCTACTAGAAAATGGATAGACAAACTGTGGTACACCCAAGGAATTCTTAGCAATAAAAAAGGAACAAATGAGCCTGGCGCAGTGGCTCATGCCTGTAATCCTAGCACTCTGGGAGGCCGAGGTGAGAAGATCACTTGATGTCAGGTGTTTGAGACCAGCCTGAGCAAGAGTGAGACCCCATCTCTACGAAAAACAGAAAAATTATATGGACATGGTGGTACACACCTATAGTCCCAGCTACTCAGGAGGCTAAGGCAGGAGGATTACTTTAGCCCAGGAGTTTGAGCTTATAGTGAGCTATGATGATGTCACTGTACTCTAGCTCAGGTGACAGAGTGAAACCCTGTCTCTTAAAAAAAAAAAAAAGGAATAAATGACTGATACATACAACAACAGGGATAAATCTCAAATGCAATAGTTAAGTGAAAGAAGCTGAATTAAAAAGGCTACATATGATTCCATTTATAGAACACTCTGGAAAAATCAAAACCACAGATACGGAACACAGATGAGTGGTTGTCAGGGACTAAGAAACTGAATACAAAAGGACACACGAATTTGGGGAGGTGCTGAGACTATTATGTATTTTGCCTGGGTGGTTACTTGATGGTATGCATTTGTCAAAACTCACAGAACGGTACACTAGGGCAGGTTTGACTATATGTAAATTATACCTGAATAAAAAAGTAAAAATAAAAAAAGATTTTGCTATGAAATTTAAAAATATTTTTCAGTGAGAATCTCCAATATGAACAAAAATGTAGTTCAATACTTATTATTAACACTTAACACACTGTATCTGTTGATAAATATGTAAATTACAGTCCTTTTCTCTTTTTTTTAAAAGTCCAAGACACCAGCAGTGTCTTTGGCTGCTTCTATGCATTTATGAAGTCAAAAATGAAAGCTCTTCTTTTGGCTTGACTGTGTTCACCTCCAGAGGCCTCTTTTTCAGACAAGAGCCCTTTTGTCTTGATGGATTTGCCATAGAAATGGAGAGAGGCCAAGCATTTCTCATTGGCAATGCCAAAGCTGAAGGCTCTCTTTGCGATGCTAAACTCCTCACTTAACAAGAGGGAAAACGTGCCTCTTATTTTCTCTGCCAGGTAACTTTTCCCCATGCTGCATTTGAATTTAAGTGTCTAAAGTCTAAATGGCTGGCGATGATGCAGGGCTGCTATGACCCACACAGTTCTGCACCGCCTCCAGAAGGACTCGTTACCCAGCTTCGGTAGAGGGGGAGGGAAGCCATCAGCCACCCCCGGGATGACATATATGGGCTCTATTAATATCACAAGATGTTTCCCCTCAGCATTCACCTCTTAAGAGTGCATCTCAATCCCCATAAATATTCACAACTGACACCTTCCATATGCCACCTAGGCTAAAATGAAACTAACGAGTGCTTAGGAGATGATGTTTTAAAATGATGCACTGCATAGGAGCTTCTACAAATCTCTTCTTTATTGCAGGAAGCAGAGGTTAGCATTAAGAGGACTGCCATTTACTTCTCCAATTTGTAATACTATTAATTACTCTCGTGTTTTTTAATCTGCCTCTATACCTAAATAGAAACATTGCAAAGCTACAATACAGAGATTCGGCAAATGAAGACTGGGGATAAACCCACACTCTCTAGACTTAATTGGTTTTAATTCCATCAAGGAAGGTGGAGCTCAGAAACTGGATGCTGCTCCTCTTGGGGGTACTGGTTTAAATCAGTAAGAGTATGGGGTGGGGATGAGGGAAACAAAGACCAAAGTGCATCATGTAAATGTCGTTGAAGAAAAAAGTAACTGTGAACTGTCCTTCTGCAAGTTCAGCAAGACTTTTTCCATCTGGGTCCCTCTGGCTGTGCTAAACTAACCACAACCCTAATCGAATGTAAGCGCCAGCCTACCGCCAGCCACAACATGTCAGACCTGACATCAGAATCCTCCTGTCCTCTGACCCACGGGATGCTGTGAGCAGTAATTAACATCCATTATGTGACTTGTCACCCTTACTCAGCTGCTTTCTGTCAATTTCTAAGAGACAGCTGCATACCCCATGACCCAGAGCGCCTCATCAGACCATTTCTGCCTCTGAGAAAAAGAGGTGACCTCAGCTCCAGTTGTCCACAGGGCAAAGGCCACGACACCAAAGGGCCTCTTGTCACCATAAATGGTGTCTCCAAGATGGATCTGAGCCCTGGTTGCAGGTGCCAGGCCTGGGCAGGCTGGTAGAAAACTGTTGTTACTTACTTGGTAGAAGGCTTCAGAGTTCAGAGCAGTGAAACCAATGGAGATAATTCTGAAGGATGGAAATCTTGCCAGAACATTCTTAAAGCAAGCCAGAGTGTGAGTGATGATCTACAATGACTTTTTCCTGCCTTCCAAACAGCCAAGGCTTACACCAAGGCTCTGAAGTCATGAGGCCCTGATCAGGACTATTGAATACTAAAAGAGCTAAAACAGTCTGAGAGGAGAAACAAACATTTGTTAACTTCCGTGTGGTGCCAAGTTCATTAATTACATCCCTAGCACAACACCTGACACACGATAGGTGCCAAAAAATCTGAAGCTTAAATAAGACGTGTGGAATAAATGGGGTGAATGAATTCCCATTTAATTGTTGCAACAATTCCAAGTAACCATTTACACACAGGGGAAACTAAGGCTCACAGAAGCTACAGAGTTTCTCATCCTCAGGAAACTATTGGAAGAGCTGAAATTGGAACTGGTTTTTCTGACTCTAAAATTCATGCTAATTCCTGCTGCTGGCAGTTTATCCTGTGAATGCTGATGTTGCCCTGCCTGCCCTCACCTGCTATTAAGAGATAAGGATTAGCCTCCTCACCCACATTGGGTCAAAATCTTCGGAGCCTCCTTTTCCCAGCTCTCTCCTACCAATGATTGATCATAATATTTCCTTTGCATGTAATTACATGTTGATGACAGGGGGAAAATACCCCATAGTGCTTGCTTGGGAAGACTTATTCCACCCTCTCCAGGTCTCCATAGGAGCCGATTTACATAAGATCATATTCATACAAACTCTTGTGGTTTATTTCTCCTGCCTTCACTCACGCCTCCCTTTAGAAGAGTCATTTGTCCCTTGCAGAGCCCACGCCCTCACGCCACGCACCGATGTGGGGAAGACACAAAAGAGGGACACCATCTCCACCTCTGCGCACACCGCCTCCCACACACAGCAGGAAGAATTTCCAGGGCTCCTTCTTGGTTTTCTGGACGTGGCAGGCTCATTCTTCAGACCCTGAAAGTCCTCCACAGCCCTGCCTATCTCCCTGCAGCTCTTTGCTCTACCAGAACTGGACTTCAGGAGGTGGCAGGGTCCTTCCTGCAGCAACTGTCGGGCTCTCTGGACAGAGCAGCCTGGTCGGCAGAGGCAGTTTGCCCACAGGTGGGACATCCATCCAGGCTCCAGGAGACGGAGTGAAGCTTCTACCTTGGCCATAGGTCCCTGTTGCATTCTCTGGCCTGACTTTACCCTGGCTCTTGGCAACTAAGGTGCCCCCATTAATAAAGCTGATACTTTGATCCAGCTCTCTAGAGCCTACCTAAGCCTGAGGGCCAAAGGTTAGGGGTTAAATGCGGGGGTTCACCACTCCTTCTCCCTCCAAAAGTCTGGTCAGTTGACTTTGCAGATGAGTCCCTCCATATCAGATTGAAAGATTGAGCAGCAGCCAGTAATATTTTCCCCATTTCTCTTAAAATATAATTATGCATATTATAGATTTTATTTTGCTCCCTGCATTGTCTATTTTCTTGGAGGGAGGGGGAATACTATGTTCTTTGTTTTGGATTCCTTATTATAGATTGGAAGAATTTCTCAAAAATCTTGTGTTCCTTGCTTAGTCATTCAGATTTAAGAATGTATTACTAAAAGTTAATTGGAAATTCTGTATACATATATGAGACTTTTTAACTTGTGATTTTGTGATTCTTAACACAGGGCAAACATCTTGTAAACTGGCTCTTTCATTGGGCGTGACCCCAAATTCTTCCAGAGAAGAATCATCCAATCCCCTGCCTATACCTATGCCTGTATATAAGATTTCTGGCAGCTCTACAGGAAAGGGCAGGTGGGGGCTGAGGAGGAAGGTATGACTGTGTTCTATTCATTCTGTGCATTCTCATTAAATCTTCCCCATTTTCAGCTTTGTTTCCTCACTAATACCCGCCTCTCTGTACCTCGTGGCTGGTGGAGGGTGGCCTGGCGAGGTGAGGGGAGAGGGGTACACGGGGATCAGACCACTCTGTGCTCAGACTTTTAACCAATGCCCCTGATTTCAGCTTTGCATTTCACCCCTTCCTCTAGGTCCTGGGACTTCCTAAAGTTCTGCAGCACCGCTTATCTCTTCCCCCATCTGAGGACACTTACGTTGTTACTCCTTCTACTTTGTTCAATCAGCTGTCGGTCCCCTATCCATGTTCCATCTTCCTAAAATATATGGAAAGATTTCAACGGCGGTTGTCTCCTTTGCTTTTCTGTCTGTGCTGTGGGTTTGTCTACATCTTATTGCTCTACAATTCTTTTAGTGGGGTTAGGGAAAGGAATGGAAATTAGTCACATGCACTCAATCTTCAGGCTTCTTTTTCACAGGTACCATTTCCAGTGTTTCGAGAACTAGACCAAGGACTGAAGGGAACAGGGAGCCCTGGAATGTGGGTCCTCCCCATATGTTATGGATCACCCATATCCACAGTTGTCAGAGCAGGAGAGGGCACCCCCAATGATTCTTCTTCAATGCCTGCTAAGAACCCCAACTTTGCCATGGAGGTGGAGGCACTGACCCCCACACCTCTTTGGTGCATGTCTGTCCCAACGTGGCAAACTCAGCCCTAGACCCTCTCAAGTCATCACCGTAGCCTCTGCCACAGACATTGAAAGTCCTCACGCTAAGAGAACCCAACATTCCAGAATTCCTTGGATGAGTATTCAAATAGATAGACCTAGCTGTAGCCTTATTTTCCTTTATATGTCTTTGCCCAAGTCTTGCCTTAAGTCTCACTTTCAGTTCTGAGCCCACTTGGTAGCCTCCAAGAAGAGAATCAAAGACCCTTCTAGAAAAACAACAGGAGTGGCCCAAAATTTGAAAGAAGTCAGAGACCAGGTTGGTATAGTCTTTGGTGGAAAAGGAGTTTGGCAAATGCCACGTTGGCAGTAATGAGGGGAGGGCAGGCAACTGCCAGTGCACTCAGCCTGTGGGAGCAGGGAGCTCGTCACAGGGACAGACAGACAGCGGGAAGCTCTGTGGTACACCGCCTTCCAATTAACGATAGCAGCAGAGGGTCTGCGCAAGGCTGCTATACAGGGAGATGCCTGAGATAGAGGAGCTATTTTCAAATGCGTATCTAAGATTCTCTAAAAAGAATTTTTTCTTTCTTTTTCCCTAACCTTTCTACCTTTCCACACTCCTCTTTTCTCATTCCCTGTCTACTTCTTTCATTCTCCTTCCAACATTTTTTTCCCTTTCTTCCTCTTTTAAAACTTGACAAGATTATTTGGTGCCTGATAAAATCTTCCATACAAGCTCAAGCCCTGAGAGAATATTTTCAACACAGCCATTTCTAGGCCCTGGAAATTAGAATCTACAAAGGAAGTGCTGACAAAAGCCTTAAGTAGGGCAGCTCTGTTCAGCCCCAGCCTCTTTTAATCAGCTTTCCTAGAACTGGGCCCAGAAAACAAGATAAACTCGCTCATAAAACTTTCCGCTCATCTTTAACTCACCTACTTCTCATCAACCTGTTCATAACGAGCAATAAATGAATCCTCATCACGAAGCCCCAGACCTGGGCTCGGCGTTTTGCTATGCAAAAGACAGAGCTTTCCACGTTAATCCCTTTTGCTTTCTGTTATAGGCTTCTTGTAAAAGAGATTCTTTTCTCTTTGGGGAGAAAAACAAGCCAAACAACTTGAGGTAGCTAAGATGTAGTGAGTCCTTACTATGTTCAGGGCTCAACATTTTACATGCATCATCTCATTTAATTCTCACGGTGCCCATAGGGGAGGGATTCAATTATCATCCCCTTTTGCATATGAGGAACCAAAGACATAGCTGTTCACCGAGCTTGAGCAAGAGCACATGGTGAGTACCTGCCGGAGTCAGGATTTGAACCCAAGCATCCTAGGCTTGTGTTAATCACTACACTGAGCTGAATCACTTCCTGCCCTCCACTCCAAGTCCTTGCCAAGCCCAAGCTTATTTAATTTGGTCAGACCAAATCACACACATTCAGGGCACAGAGGGTATTAGAATACAGAGAAAACTTAGGCCTTCTCCTGACATGTCTCAGCATCCTGCCCCTGACAGCCCCAGGTGAGCAATTGCAAGGACCAGCTATACTTTGCCTCAGCTCCCTTTATCTCACCAGGGCTGAATTACAACATCTAATCCTGCTTGAGAAAGAGCTGAGCTTGATACATACACTTGAAAATCATCAACAAAGAGATGGCATTTGAAACCAAGTGAATAGATACCATTGCCCAAAAGCAAAAACACGAAGGGCAAGAGCAAAACCTTGAAGAGATGATTTAGGAGGAAAGAGTAAAATTGGTACTATGCAAAGAAGGCTGGGAAGCAGTAGTGGAAGAAGGAAGAGTAAAAAAAATATTATAGATTACAAAAATCATATCAGGAGTTTTGACCTATAGGGTCACATTATTGGGTACCTAGAAAGCATTAAAAATGTTTGTAAAGTTGAAATGAAATGCAGCAGAGAGTAGAATGAAATGGAAAAGAAATAATTCTGCCTGGCAACTGAGACCTCACTGGTGACGTTTAAAGGAGATCTTTCAACAGAATGATGGACATAAGTAAGGTTTTAGGGAATAAAGAAATGAAGAAGCAAAATATCGAGGTAGCAAAGAAAAAGATTGCAGGTATTTTTTTTAAGCATGGAAAATACGTCAGAATGTTTGGGGGTTGAGAAGAATAACGGTATTTGCTCTCATTTATTGAGTCCCTACCATAAACAGGAATAGATGGAGAGAGGGATGCATAGGGGAACCATGAGCCAGAGCCGGAATCCTGGAGGAGGATGTCTGCTTAGCTGGGGGGATGGTTGGTGATTTCAGCAGAACCAGGAAGCCCGTCACTGTAAAATGGCTTTAGAGTGTAAAGGGATGTGGAAAGTCTGAGGTAGAATAAAGTTCTGGAAGCAGCAGGATAGTGTAATGAAAACAGCCATCCCTCCGCTACTTACCCAAAACATGAGGTACATTGAGGGAAGAGAAGCCTCCAGCTGCAGTGAGTTTCAAAGCATGTAATTTTTGCAGGGAAAATACTGTCTTCAGCTTAGGTGAAAAAAATAGAGAATGTGTTTCAGGAAAAAAGGGAGACTATATAAGAATTTGTTGACAAGGAAAGGAAGAGGGTTTAAAAGATACAATGGAGAGGATTGAAAAATGGTTATATTGCTCAGAGTTCTAGCTGGAAACGGGGAAAATACTCAAAGAGTTTCATTAAAGGAACTTTAATGAAGGGACCATCCACAGAGGTGTTGGTAAAGCTAAGGAAACCAACAATAGATGGTGAGGTACTCAACAACCAGCATTAATGGGGACCCATTATCCCCTAGACTTGAAGCAGAAAAGGAAACAAATGGTGTCAGCAAACCCAGAAAGCGTTGAAACCATGGCAGAGGGCCCCCAGTAGAAACCGTGCTGTAAAGGACCACAGCCACCGTGAGAAACAGAGCAGCACAGGAAAGAGGAAGGGGACTCACTCTCCTCCCACAGTCCTGTCCCCTGCTGGTGACTCCATCGTCCCCACCCAACCAGAAGAGCCCAGGTGATACCGCCCAGAGAGGCCAATGTCCTAGGGCTCGGAGCAGAACATAGATGGCTGACAACTGGATGTGCAGGGAGGTAGTATGACTAGAGGACGCCCAGAGTGGGGGCGTAATGGGAAGGAGTAGCAAGCTGAATGAGAGTGGAAGTTCAGGACAGCACAGCCTTGAAAGGAGCACATAGTTAAAGTAGAGAAATACAGAAGTGGTGGAGACAGGGCCCGTGAATGGCTGGAGATTGGGAATGATAGCATGAAGAACTCTCTTGGTCCACAATGAAGAGTGTTTTTGTGGATTTATGTGGACATATTAATAGCAATTAGAGCCAACCTTGTTCATAGGCAATGCTTGGTAACATCCAAGTTGGATTCCCAAGAAATCCCAGTTGTCTGCTTATCCATACCACTCCAGCTGCATGATTTGCTTAATACCAGAAATTTCTGTAGCAGGAAACAAACCCTATTATTCTCTAGATAAGTTCAGATATGAGGCTTAAATTCAATTCAATAAACATTCCTGACTTGAGCTCAGAGCCTCTCATGAAATGAGCTTTTGATAAGAGAGTGTTTGAGGGCCTGGGGTGATTAATGGGGACATGGCGGGACAGAGAATGAGGGCATCAATTGTCAAGGCAGTTGGCCCCAAAATAAACTGTCTTTTTCGTAGCTCCACGAGGGTCTGTGTGTGTAGGGGTGTGTGCTTCTGTGTGTGTCCCAGTCCCCCGCCCATCCACCACCTACCATTCACTGCCTTTCTTCACACCCCTGTATTGCACCAGCTGAACTTGCCGATCAAAGAAGGGAACTAGCTATACTTGTATGCTTTTTGACATTATTTTTCCCTGTTTTCATTTTCTTTTTCAGCAGTCACAGCCCAAAGGATTCCAAGCAGGAGACATATGACATAACAATTGCATCACACAAGGGATGCCTCATTAAACCCACCCCGCCTGTGTCCCAGGACATAACTACCACTTCTCCTCAACCCCCAATTCCACTTGAAACACTTGCATTCTAGAATAGATTTGTTTTTGGTTTTTTATTTATGTTTTCTACTGTTTGTTTGGGTTTTTTTTTTTTTTAGAAAAAAAGGACAAAAGAAAGCTTTAGTAGGGTGGGAGACAAAAGCCCCAAAGAAGGTGATTAATATCATTGCTGCTAATTTTCCACAAGCACTTGTCAGCACAGCAGTGAGCCAACTCAGACAGTGCCAAAAGTAATCTTGAAATTCTCTGGCATCTCACTCCAGCAATAAAACACAGATTTATGTGGTGCAGATCATAATAGAAGATGGAATAAAATCATCCTAGATGACTAAATCGTGATGTTTCTGGACGGGGAGCTTAATAACTGAACTCTTCATCCCCTCGGGACTGCTCCGCCATTTGTTTTCATTTCTCTGACATTTTGTTGGAGTCACATAATCGGATGTGCTGCCCTGCTTCATGGTCCGGGCCACAGAGATCAGGGTGCTCCACAGTGGGGTAAGGAGACCACTTCTAGGTCCTACTCTTTCACCCCTAACTCTGGGACCCGAAGCAAGTTGCCTCTGTTAAAAACGCTATAATCATCATTTCCTCCAGGCTCACTCAAAGCCATCCTCCTCACTCCTCCTGGTTCCTCTGCCCCATTTGGTCCTGTATCTAGCTTCCTGGTCTTTGGTTAGCCCATCTGGGGCCAGGTATAAGCTATTTTCAAAAGAAAACACTTCAAAAGCCTGAATTACTTGTAAAATTATGTTTTAAATTGGTTTCACCATTGATTGTCACCTCAAGTAATCTTGATGTATCTGTGTGTGTGTGCGTGTGTGTGTGTGTGTGTGCATGAGCGTGTCTTCTGCTACAAAGTAGGCTAGTTTCTTTTTCTCTTCCTTTGTTCTATGTTCCTCCATCTTTTCTTCCCATGTCTTTTTCGTCCCCAGTCTTCCTCTCCATTCTTACCCCAGACAGTTACCTGAACCTCTCTGACACCCACAGGCATTGCTTACTTGCCTGGTGACACTCAGAGATAAAGAGGACACTCAACACTCTGCACAATATCAGTTCAAAATTGTGTTAAATCACCAAGGAACAGGTTAAAGCAGTTTATGCGCATATGTGGGAATGAAATGTGACATGGAAAAACACACAGCTACAGCCAGGGGAGTGTGATATAGAATATATCTGGAGGAAAATTGTGAAAACTTTTGAAGGCATTCTCTGCATGAAGATTGCTCTTCTTGTCCTCAAAGCAAGAATAGATTGTAAAACCCCACTAAAGTAACGGTGAGAAAAAGCAGTGCTGTTCTGTATTGGGTGACAGCTGGTGGCAACATATCTAACTTTCAACACTGGCGAGGAATGCACTTATAAACATGAAAAGGACGAACAGTACTTGTAGACACCCAGCTGATGAAGACTCCTCCACAAAGTTTAAACCTAGTGCAAATGTATCTAGGAAGACGGAGAATTCTCCAAAAGTCCTTTATCAGTTCGTGTTCTCAAATGACACTTTCTATCTACTATGAATCCATGCCAGAGGTAGGCTGAGATCAGGAATAACCATAGATGCACGGAGAAAGAAAGTCTAGAACACAACAAGGAAAAAGATATTCTCTTAGTAACATTGGTTAAACATTTCCTTGTGTGGAGAGATGGGAACTAACACCAAAATCATGTTGATATTAGATGTGTGTGTATAAAAATAGCTGATGTAGAGTATGTATATTTATATACACACACACAGTTGGTATCCTTGGGGGACTGGTTCTAGGAACCCCCTTGAATACCAAAATCCACAAATGCCCGAGTCCCTCATGTAAAATGACATAGTATTTGCATATAACCTATACATATTCTCCTGTATACTTTAACTCATCTCTATATTATTATAATACCTAAGACAATATAAATGCTATGTAAGTTGTCGTTACATTGCATTTTTATTTATATTATTGTTATTGGTTTTTTCCCCAAATATTTTTGATCCATGGTTGGTTGACTCTGTTGATGTCGAACCTGTAGATAAGGAGAGCCAACTGTGTGACTGTGGATATGTTAAATATATATGAATAGCTTTGTATAACTTTTTCAGGTATTGCTAAGAAGTATCTGAATTTGTTGGGCCAAACTGACAGTTTCAGTCAAGATTCTGGTAATCTCCAGTTGGTAACACCCTCTGTGGTATGATAAAAACTTATTCGGTCTTTGTCCCCAGTTCCTGTCACGGGGCACCTAAAACCCTCATGCCTTAATCCATTTTCTATTGCTATAACAGAATACCTGAGACCTGAGACTAGGTAATTTGTAGAGAAATGAGGCTTATTTAGCTTACAGTTCTGGTGGCTGGAAAGTTCAGGATATGTGGTCACATCTGGTGAGGGCCTTGTGCTGCTTCCTAGCATGGGGGGAAAGCAAAAACGGAAGCCAGTCCGTGCAAAGAGACTGAACACGAGAGGCAGCCCCGCTCTCTAACCATCTGCTCCTGGGACAGCTCAGTCTCACCACTTCTGAGAGAAAGGTATTCATCCCTCTTCATGACCTAATCAACTCTTAAGGCACCACCTCCCAACATGGCCACACTGGGGACCAAGGCTCAACATTAGCTTCAATGGGGACGAACCATATTCAAACTGTGGCACCTAGGAATTTCCTGAGTAAGAAGAGTGTCTTTTGTTACTCACAATGAGCCCCCTTCAACCAGAACTGAGTTTGTGGCAATGAGATGACTCTTGATGGGGTTGGGGGTGGAGCTAAATAACCTCAGGGTGGGAACTGGTCACAAGAGGAACCTACCACCTGATTACATGGTTGAAACTTCCAGCCCCACTCCACCAAGGAGGTCTCCAGGAGGGGACAGAGGCTGGAGCTTGGGTTCAATCATGTGGCCAATAATTTGACCAAACACACCTACTATCTTATTCTCCTTGGGCTGCCATAAGAACATACCATACACTAGGTGGCTTAAGCAACAAAAACTTATTTTTTATAATTAGGAGGCTGGGTAATCCAAGTTTAGGGTGTGGCCAATTCAGTTTCTGGTGGCGGCTCTCTTCCTGGTTTGCAGATGACCACCTTCTCACTATGTCCTCATATGACCTTTCCTCAGTGTATGTACACATGCACATACACACACACACACACACACACACACACACACACACAGATCTTTCTTCCTCTTTTTTTTTTTAAGGGTACTAATCCCATCATGAGGGTTTTGCCCTCATGGCCTAATCCAATCCTAATTACCTCCCAAAGACCCCATCCCCAAAAAATTATCACATTTAAGGATTAAGGCCTCAACATAGGAATCTGAGAGGGGACACAAACATTCAGTCTGTAACACCTAAATGTTACGTAATTAAACCACATATAAAAGCGCTGGAACAACAAGGGTCAGGAAATTTGGGGTTTGATGAACACAGGATGTGCTGGGAGGGTGGCACCTAGAGAATGTATGTAGCACTGTGCCCCATCCCCCACCTCTGCCCCCACACCTTGCTCCCCTATATAACTGCTCACCAAAGTGTTCATTTTGTACCCTATTTAACATATCAGTAATCGTGATTACAGTGCTTCCCTCAGTTTTGTGAGTTATTTTAGCAAAATATTAAACCTCAGGGGTGGTCATGGGAACCCCAAAATTTGCAGTTCACTAGGCAGAAGTACTGATGGCCCCTGGGATTGCAGTTGATGTCTGATGTGAGGGCAGACTGAACCCTCATTGTAAGATACCCAGCTAGTGTTGGAAAAACCCCATTCCAGTCCTTAACAGACAATATCATGTTTTTGCTTTCTGATTGGTTAGTGTAATGAGCAAAGTTGTAAGATCGTCTCAGATTCCCACCCCTGCACACCCTGTGTAATTCTCTCCCTTAGCGTGGGCAGGACCTGTGGGTAGGGTGGGATTTTACCCCTGTGAATAGGTTATGTTATTTGGCATAAGTGAAGGGATTATGTATGTGTAATTAAAACTCTTAATCAATTGACTTGAAGTTAATCAAAAGGGAAATTATGCTTCATAGACCTGACCTAATAAGTACAGTCCTTTAGAAGAGGCTCTGGAAGTCAGAGACAGAGGAAGTCCAAGATTCTCCTGCTAGCCTTGAAGTCATAAGCTGCCATGTGTGAGAGCGTCCATGAGGTGAGGAACTGAGTGGCCTCTAGGAGTGGCGAGCGGGTGCCACAGCCAGCAACAGAACTGGGGCCTCAGTCCTACAACCGCAAGGAACTGAATTCTGTCAACAACCCAAGGGAACTTGAAAGAAGACACTGAGCTCTAGAAAGCAACTCAACCCAGCCAATACTTTGGTTGCAGCCTTGTGAAATTCTAAGCAAAGGTTCCCGCTAAGATATGCTCAAACTCCTGATGCACAGAAACTGTGAGTCATTTTAAGCTGCTCAGTTTGGGACAGTTTTTACGTAGCCATAGAAAACAAATACGGCCACATAAAATACACACTGACCAATTTGTCATTCTCTCACTTCACACCTACAATGCTGCCCAAGTCTTTTCATGATGGCCTCTTCGACAAGGAACATAACCAAAGCTCTTGACAGGTGCTCAGCAAAATAATTTGCACATTATATATGATTATAACTTTGTTGTTGAATTGATATTTTACTGTCATGGTTTACAAGACAGCATTGGGAAAATACTACTATGATTTACCTCAGCCCTTTAACACATTCTAGTTTTAAAATAGGCATTCCTTGTTATATGATGACGTAATATCAGATCCAGCCTCTTGGCAGACTGCTGTCCTGGTTCTTTTGGCTCCTTGCTTGGAAAATTCACAAGCAGGGCTGGTGTGATGGAGTGACCACTGACAGGAAGCAATTCCACACAAACAGCTTTTATTGCAGAAAAGAAAGGAGCTAGACCAAGCCAGAGTAAATTCCAGAGAGAAACAGATTAGTCTCCACGAGTGGAGAAAGACGGTGAGGATGCACAGGTGGTTTCCTTTTATTGGCCTGGTCAGGCGGCAGGCTTACAGAGCTGTGGGCTGTTACCAGATGATTAATATACATGATCAACAGGTGTTCTTATAACAAAGTTGCAGCTCCGTGAGTGTGTATGCCTCAAAACCTCAAGTTCCTGCTCTTGGGGGTTGTTAGCTGTGTTTTCCTGTATCCCTTCCCCCACCCACCCTCAGCTCCTCCGTCCCTAGAAACCAACCTTCTGGCCTGTATCCGCCACCTGCAGATTTCGTCCCTGCCTAACATTAGTATACACTATTCCATTAAAATATTATTTTCAAAGCAGAAAAGAAATTCCATATGTATCTCCTGAAGACCCATGGTTTGGGACTTTTCAAATTTTCTGAATTTGTTTTCGGACTCTACCATGAGGTAATCAAATAGCAGCTATGACTCAGTTAAAAATGTTCACCCAAATTGCAATGGTAACTTCTCTGTTGAAGGGTGGGACCAGCAGCTTTCGCATAGAATACTGATTTAATAGGTGCCTCAACAGATTCAGGCACAAATGTTGAGATCAGAACAATACCGGAGAAGTAAGCTCCACCATGGTCTCATTTGCCCATTATTGGCCCTGACTTCTCTTCCAAGCCATCCACCACTAACTGGCCTGAGGCCAGAGCATGGGGACCATTGTTTTCTGGTTATTTTTGTGTCCCCCTTACCTCATGTACTTTCTATACACCCTTGTTATGTTTCTATCATTTTCCATTTTCCTCATGTGTAACACTTAGACAATGGGAAGGTTCACACCTCTCACAAGTGTGGTGAAGTCAAATGAGATAACTGATGGTGAAATTATTTTCAAATGGGAAAAGACTTTGACGAATACAAAAAATGCTTTTTTTTTTAAATGAGTAATCATTTTATAGAATAATAGAAGCTCAGCATTAAGAATTGTGTCCAATGCCAACTGAATATTTGGATCTCTTTTCCAATACCCTACATTCATTCATTCATCAAACATGTATAAAACACCAACAAAAATCTATGCACTAGGGAAGGCCCTTTCAAGTTCCTTCCAGTGACAAGGAGCTCATTGTGTCCTGAGGGACCTCATTCCATTTGGGGCGGTTCGAATGGTCAGAAACATCTCCCTTGTAGTAAAAGCCCCAGTATCCTCAGCAGTAACTAGGTTCTGGGGGTGAAAAGTAAATTGTCAAGTGGTGTTTGGCCACTAGCTGGGAGCTATGATTTACACACTCGAGGTAATAGCGAACAATGCAGGGTAGTGTCTTCACAGTGCATGTAACTGATTAAACGCACTGAGAATAGCCGAAAGAAACAAGGAAGTCTTCTCAGAGGAAGTACAACTTAAATGGAGCCTTAAATGTCAGCCAGAACATGAGGAGTGAGAAGGCAATTTTAGATGAGATGAACAAAAGGAATAAAAGCTTGGAATGCAGTCATGGGGAAAAGGATATGTGTTTGACAATAGTGAAGGGTCCCGAAAGCTTGACAAAGCAGTTTGAAATTGATATGGTGGGAACCAGGACTCCTCTGAAGGTCATGAAAGGATTATTAGCTTCATTCTCACAAGAGTCCTTTTTATCTGAACAGCAGATGGGTGTTCTCCTTCACCCAGAAGAGAAAAATAGAGACAGAATAGTGCAAGTCCAAAGCAGGCTTTAGGCAAAAGGCCAGTTCCAGAGAAGAAGGATTTGAAACAAGACCAAAGCCTGTGGTTTTGAGTCAACTGTTACTTGTTTTACAAATTTGTCTGAGGGAATTGCCAGAAGCAAGTGGCCTTCTGGTCACCTGTTCCTTTGTGCAGTGTGGCTTCTGAGGTCTGTGTAAAATTATGCACTTCGCCAAGAGGGATGCAGTATTTTTATTAGCTACGTAATTCAGAAAACAGAATTCCTGTAGCACAGATATCACAAATAAATGGTTAATTATTTTAATTAATATTGGGGGCTAGTCTATACATCTCTTCCTGAGTATGTCTTACAGTGAGGTTTCTCTGAGTTGGACCCGAGACCATTCTCATGCTCCACCAAACAGTTCATTCATAGATAAATGTATGTTGCTTCTAAGTAAAATGACTGAGTATGGTTCTCTTGTACCCCCACATCCTGGATGAACAACATTCTACACAATGTTATCATGGCCAGTTTTAAAAGCTGCTAAATCAGGGAGGCTGAGCCAGCACTCACTCGGATTGATTTAATCTTAATGGGATGAAAGTTACAGACAGAGACTGAACAAGGGAGTTTGCTATCTTTTTATTCCCTAAAAAAATGCAGAGCCAAGCTGAAGGGTAGTTCCTGCTCTGTTTCTGCTCTTAGCCTGTAGTTTGTGGTCTTCGTTTATCTAGATGGGCCTCAACTCCATACTGTGATCAGCTCATTGGACCTTTGGGGACAGCTAAAAGAGGGGGGCACCAGTACCTGCAGCTAAGCTTCCACCAGCACATCAGGAAAGGACATGTGTTCTCCCCTTCAACTAATTGCTCAGAGAGAGGATGGAGGCTCAGCCAGCCACCTGGTCATAACTCCTTACCTCCCTGGGGCAGGTTTAGGGGTCATATCCCATCACCATTCTCTTACCTCCTTTGAGGTCTGAAGGGTATGTTTTTACTTTTAATAGATCAGAAAAGCAAGCAGGCAAGCATAATTTTGGAACAAAGAATGACTTATAAGAAAGATTTCCAGACGTTACGCATTCTCTTTATTTTTGAAAAATGCATAGCTTTCCTTCTGGGAGGGAATTCTTGCTGTGTATTTCTTAAAAGCAGCAGTCCATAGTCAATCCAATAATCCTTCAGGTAGCCATGAGAAACGGAAGACATATCACCTGGTGATGTGATAGGATCTCAGCATGTCTCCAAAGATATCCCTTAAACTTGTTCTGATCACCAAATCTGTATTTCCTAGATAAGTTATTTTCTCCTTTTTTTATGACTCAAACAATTATTTGTTGAGCATCTTCTATATGTACAATGCTGTGGGTGAAATTGAGAAACAAAATGTGCAATCTCTGTCCTCAAACAGTGAAGGGATACATCTTAGTCTGTTTGGTGCTGCTATAATAGGATACCACAGACTAGGTACTTTATAAAGAACAGTTCTGGAGTCTGGGAAGTCCAAGATCAAGGCACCAGCATCTGGTATGGGCCTTCTTTTACCGCATCCTCACATGGCAGAAGGCAGAAGGGCAAAGAGAGACGAACTTTCGTGGTCTTGTATGGCAGAAGAGTAGGAGAGAGAGAACCCATTCCGGCAGCTCTTTTATAACAGCATTAATCCATTCATAAGGGCAGAGCCCTCCTGACCTAAACAACTCCGAAAAAGCCCCACCTCCCCACGCTCCCATGCCTCAGATCAAGTGTTCAACACATGAGTTTGGGGAACACATTCAGACCATTGCAGGGCATATAGGTGTGAAGTCGAATGCAGGTATAAATGGGTAAATTATGGGAAGATTGCCTCAACTGCAGAAATTAGGAAATTGGGGAGGCTGTTGCCTATGCCTCCTTTCAACACAATCCATTATTTTGGCAAGAGGAGGGGTTAACTCTGACTGGGTTAGAGCAACAGACCAGAAATGTGATCCGAAGTAACAAGTAATATTCATAACTTGCTCTGAGCAAGCCACTGTCTTAGACAATCTCGTAACCACCTGATGAAACAGAACTCTTTCTCTCTCCATTTCACAAACTGGAACATGGAGACTTGGAGAGGTTTAGAACTTGCCTAGGCCACACACGTATAAAGTGAAGAACCAGAATTCAAACATAGGAATCCAGCCTCAGAGCTCGCATTTTGATCTCAAGGGACCACAGATTAAAGATGTCATGAATATTTCCTAGTGCAGAGGAAGGCCTGGAGTTTGCTCCCCTGCTGTCTGTCCAGGAGCTTCTTGGGAGCTCCTTGAGGCTACAGAAACAGATTCTAAAAGCTACCACCTGGGGAATGTAAAAAGAAAGATTTACATTTCCTTTGGCTCTTTTCAGATGTTTGTGAAAACAGAGTCCCTTCAGGGTGGGTGCCTGCTAGCTTGGGAGAGAAACAGCAGAGAGAGCTCATAGGATTGATCTTCAGTAGTTATTAGAAAATTGGGAGATTAGATATTTTCCTGTTATTTCAGCAAGACCATCCTTACGTTATCCAATAGAAATATAATGTGAGCCACATAGTAATTTTGAATGTTCTTATGGCCACATCAAAAAATTTTAAAAGGTGGTTAATTTTAATAATGTTTTATTTAACCCAATATATCCAAAATATTTTTATTTCTACATGTAATCACCATTAAACAAATATTAAGAGATATTTTATATTCATTTCTCCATACTTAGTCTTCCAAACCTGGTATTTGTTTAATACTCACATCTCAATTTGGACTAGCCACATTTCAAGCGCTGAGTAGCCACATGTGGTAGGTGGACAGCACAACTCTGGTGCATATTATAACAGAAGTGAGATAGCAAGAAAATTGATGAGAGAGAGAGAATATAGATTTAGATCCAAATACAATGGGAAGAATAACACAGATTTAAAGAATTTTTTCAATGCTTGTTTTCATTCTGCAGCAATAAATGACAAAATCTATCTACAGAGCATAATTGTAGACAATCTATGTCCTGGAAGACAAGAAGTACTTTTAGGAATCACAGCCTTCAGGGTTCTAGTTACTACACCTAAACATGATTTCCCCTTTGGCAACATCTGGCTTATAAGTACCTCAGCTGTCCTGGGTTGAATAGATAATTAGCTGATGGCTTAAATGCTTCCTGCCCTTCTTTCCAATTTTTCAAGTTAAAAATATGAATTAAATTAAACGTATCTCTCTACTTAGTCTTATTCAGGGTTTCAGGGTCCACATCCAGGCAAAAAGTTTCCTTTCTTGCCAATAATTGTCTCCAGCCTTTGGCTAAGTTCTTGAACTACTTTAAACAAAGATGGAAAGGAATGAAAGAAAAACGTTCTGATTAATTTCTATTTTTGTGTCATTGCAACTAGTTATATCCCCCAGAGTAAGAAATAAATCACATAGCCTATGACCTGGCAGGTTCAGTCACTAACACCCACAAAAAGCTAAGCTGAAATATCATTTCTCCCTGCTTGGGTGCTGCTCCTAAGAGTTTAACCTTAAGTTATTGTATTTAAATGGTGTTGTCAAGGAAACACATTCTTAAACAAGAAAGAGGGGTTGGGTTGAGGTTTTTCCATTTTCAGCTCCCAACTGCAAGGAAGCTATTCTTCCTCTCATCAATCTCACCCCAGCTACTTCACTCACTAAAATATACATAATTCTACTGCAGTGCTCTGTTCTCAAAATTGACCAAGTAACAGATTCCCCTAAAAATCATGTGTTCTTAGAGTATCATGAAAATTTATCATATAAAAAATTAAGATCAATGATTATAATTCTATATTAAACCAGATATCATCTTAGATTCTAGTATATACAAACAATGACGTACACCAAGAGCATGAAGAGATTAGAATGGAGAAAATTTTATAATTAATAATATTTCATTCTTGGACTTAATATTTTTACCAGCATAGATGAAAATTACCATATCCAAATGAGTAGCAGAACTCTCTGAGAGTCAGTTTTTTCTTGGAATCTTAACTTGAAAACGAATAGGTTACAGAGTCAACCCGTTTTTGTGGTCTTTATCTTGTGACAGGATCCAAGACTTTCTGTTTGGCAATGGAGAGACGATGTCAAGTCTCAGCCACTGGTAGAAAGAGGATGGTTTTTGACTTGTGGTCTGTGGTTAGTCCCAGAATCCCAGCATAAGCAATGAGAGGCATGCCAGCTAAGAGCCGATGCCACAATGCCTAAGAACAAATTCTCTATAGTTCATCCTACCCAGATTGTTCCACTAAATCCTTTCACCATTCCAGAACCTGGCAGGAGAGACGGGAGAGGAAGAGTAAGATCAATACACCAGTGTAACAGAGACCTGGGAAACCAGGGTCCCTGGTATTTAAGACACCCCGACAATGCAATTGCTCACTCCCAAGGCAGCCTCTACAGAGCCCTGGCTCATCTGTGCCAGAGCCTTCACATCAAGGCCCCTGCCTACAACCAAAGTAGCAAGAGCTAGAATTGCGATGATTCAAAAGTGGTTGACCACAGCTGATTCTTTTCTTTTCAAACATTCTGTCATGGAAAAGGTCAAACATAAGCCACAGAGAACCCTAGAGTGAACTACTCCATTACCCAACACCCAGCTTCAGTAATTATTAATACATGGCCAGGCTTATCAATCTATACTCTCTTTCACTTCCCTTGAACGTACACTGCATTATTTTGAAGCAAATCTTAGGTTCTATATTATTTCATATGTAGATATCTCATTATGTATCTACAAAAAATTAGGGCTTTTAAAAAATGTAACTATTACCATATTTGAAAAAGTTAACAATAATTCCTCAATATCATCAAATATTCAGTTAGTATTCAAATTTCTTCCATTGCCTCATATATTTTCAAGTAGTTGGCTTGTTTAAATCAGAATCCAAAAAAAAATTCCATATGATATATTTCATTTCTGTGCTCTAATATTTCCTGTAAACTGAAAAGCTTGATTCTATTTAGGTTCAATTTTTTTAGCAAGAGACTTCATAGGTGGTGCTGTGTACTTCCTATTATATCACATCAGGAGGTACATAATGCCTGATGTTAACATTGATCAACGAGTCCAGGTGTCACCAGCCTGATCATCCATTATCAAGTTTCCTATCAGCTTTTCCAGCTAATGGTCTTAGCAGGCATTGATGTTAATTGCTCAGATCAATTATCTCATTTAGAATTGAAATGTTAATATTTGAAATCTATCATTCCCTCCTCTTCTATTAACTAGAATTTTTCTATAAAGAAAAGCTTGCATCGAACATTTGCTTGCTCTGAGGTACAGATCACACAGGAAAAACAAGTTAAAGATTGGATTCTTTGCTCTTATTTACCTATTTTCAGAATAATGGATAGTTTCTTAGTATCCTGCAAAAGTGACCAATCATTTTTATATGATTATAAATCCATGTACATTAATATATTTTATATACTTCAACACATTTGCAGTTATATTCCTTTTGATTTTCAAATTGTTCTATCTTTAGTCAATGGGAGTTCTTTCGGTTGGCTCCTAAATCTTTTCAACACAATCCCCATTGCCTGGATGGTTTCTTTGCTTTCTGGTATGACAAGATTTTCCAGGCTCTCCTTATACATTTATTCTCCCAAACATGGAATTCACCATTTCACAGCAAACCTTGGTTCTAGTTCCTGGGTGTTGGTATTTATAGACCACAGTCTGAGCGCTCATTGCTAATGGCCTATTCTAGGTCTTTTTAGTAGAAATTTCTGGGAAATATTTATTAGAAAATAGATCAAAAATTTATACTGATATTTCCATTGCAAATTTAGGATTACGGAGTTTTTATTTAACTTCTTTGATTTTACTATGGTATATTTTTCTCTTAAATTGAAAAATCTTGGTTCCTAATGACATTAACAATTTAAATTTCTTTGCAGTCTTTTTCTCCTTGGGAGAAATATATCCTGCAAGAGATGCCCAAATTACTGAGTTTTTAATGTCATTTGAAATAATTCCTCCTGATGCCGTTAAACTACCTACATGATTTACAATGAAGTTTATTTATGTCACTTTTCTTTTAATTTCTAAGACTTGTATTCTTGTTTCAACTGACATGGTTTTTAAAGTCACTTCTGCAAAACAATGCATACTTAGAGATACTTTTATTAGTTTATGGTTTATGTTTATATTTGTATTTCCCTCTTTCATAGATATATACAATACTTTACACCTTGGTTTTTTCATTCAAAAATATATCCTGAGGATATTAGACCAATATATAGAGCTATTCCTCATTCCTTTACCAATTACATAGTACTCCTTTGTGTAGGAGCACCATACCCCAGCTGATTCTTTTAGCTATATAAGGCCAGAGTACAACACCTTCATTTACAGGTCTAGAAATACAATAAAAACATACAGTTAGAAACCTCAAAACTTCTTTCTCTCCCATTTTATTCCACTTCCACGGCCATTGTTAGTATACACTTGAAGATTTCTACCCAACAACCCAAGTTGACTGTGTTTGGGTTTTCTACCTCTCCCATTCACACCATGTGCCTCAGAGGAAGTTGACCCCATCCCCAGCTCCAAGGATGGACTGGACTTATCTAAGGCCAATTTCCATCCCCTTAAAAGGGATTAGTTCATATATGACCATGTTTCTTGCCAGTAAGACACAAGAAAAATCTGCCAGGAAGTTTCCCGAAAAAGGTACCTCATTCCTAAGAGAGCCACTGGAATAGAAAACATTTCTTCTTCTGCCTATTGAAATGTATGGATTTAACTCTTGGAGTTTCTACAGCCATCTTGATATCACCCTAGGCAAGAAACCAACCCTGAAGATAGGAGAGCGAAAGAGAGAAGTGAAAGGGATTATATCCTTGATGACACAGCTGAATCAATGAATCAACCAACCCTGAAGACACTCCACATCTGGACCTCCTGATATATAAGACAATACATTTCCTGTTGTTTAGTTCCATTTCAGATGATGCTTTCCACTTCTTGAGGCTGAGTCCCTAAAGGATACACACCCTCAAATTAGAAAATAATTCATTATGACACAACTATCAATTGCTTCCTCTTCCCCTTATGCCTTTATATTGGTTCCCTTTCTTTGAGTACATTTTGAGGAAGGGAGTCTGCAGGGCCCTTACACCCACCTCCCAAATGAGTCTCTACTTCAGCTTGTTTCTCCATTGTCCCCTGACTTGGACTCACTCCCAGCTATGGCCCAAGTTTCTAAATCCTTTCTCAGCTGGTCACTGCCTGGAAAGTCCTGGCCCACACCCTCTATCTTCACTCCTCCAAAGCAGCAGCACTAGTCCCCGAGTATCAAATTGTTATTGAAGTTTTCAGGTTAACAGAAAACAGCATATGCAGACACAACTTTACACTGAGTGTCAGCCATCCTTGTCCCGAGGAATTCATTGGCCATTCCTTCCACGGGGATTTTATCACTCACTACATTCCTTCAGGAATCCTAACCTTCCATGTTACTGAATCAATCTCTCTCTCTCTGTCTCTCTCGCTTTTACCTTCTTCATTTTCAGGTCCTTCTACCATCTCAAGGTGCTGGTGGACAACGCCAAACCTTCTGTTATTTTACTATGCAGAGAAGTTAACTTCTTTGTTTAAGCTTCTATTGCAGTGATGCCCATACACCTTGCTATCCACACCAAACAGGCTCATGAAGGCATTCTCCACGACAAAAGAATAATTCTGTCTCTGAAAAGAGGAACTTTGACTTCCTCTTAGATCAATCTGCTCAAATGCAGCCAGCTCCTAAAATATTATTGATTTTCTTATTATTAGTACTTAAAATAGGACTAATGATACCTATCTTACAGCATTTGCTAGAAAGCTTTATCAGTAGGCGAGGTTGGGAAAAATATTTACTCTCTGTGCCTCATGTTTTTTCTCATCTGTAAAATAAAGATAAAAAATAATATCTACCTCATAGCTCATAAGGTTTTTGTGGATGATGAAATGAGTTAATGTATGCCAAGAGTTTTGAACAGTGCCAGGTACATAGTAAGTACTCAACAACAAATGTTAGCTGTGCTGTTATTTTATCAGACATCTTTGATCTGAAAAGGCTGTTTGGACATGCTGCCACAGAGAGATAAGAGCACCTACAGCACATGGTTATAGTGCAGACTGAATGATATATAGGACCTAAAACAGCACCTGGCATATAGTGACAAGTAAAGACAGGCTCTTGATACTGGATTAGTAATAGCGTATGTAAAGTACCTGCACATGGTAGAAGATCAATAATGTGAGATCCTATCATTTTGATTCTCAGGGAGATTATGGATGATGTTAGAGACTAAAGCAAGATTAGGGCAGCTGGTGTTTTAAAAAATCCTGGCAAGAGGCCCCGTTCTGATTCTACTAGAAGACATTGTGTGTTTTTGTTGTCACCCACATTAGTATGATTAGTAGAAGTAGCAGTGATGTAGTATGGTGGCTGAGTAGCTGCCTATGACAGGTTCTGTGTTCATATTCTGCAGGTAAATAGCGAGGGATGTGACCCTGATGTTGCTTGTGAGGTGCAAACAAGGAAGAAAGGCCTGGGGGCTCATTGTCCTCTCCCAGTCCCCATCTACCCCATCTTGCTTGCCAATGGGGACTAATCCAGCCTCTGGGAGAATTTGACCAAGGTCAGCTTTCATTCAAGCGATTGTCACTCTGCCAACAGTGAGGATTTGCAGGATGGGGCTTCCCCATGCTACAAAGGTGTTAAGGAAACAGAGAATTAGCCTTTCCATCAGCTCTTTCCCCAGTTTTTCCTAGCCCCATGAGCCAGCAAGCCCACCAGCTGCCCCAGGAGTTTAGAATGGAAGAGAAGTGAGAGGCCGGGCGTGGTGGCTCACGCCTATAATCCTAGCACTCTGGGAGCCCAAGGTGGGAGGATTGCTTGAGCCTAGGAGTTTGAGGTTGCTGTGAGCTAGGCTGATGCCACAACACCCTAGCCCAGGCAAGAGAGTGAGACTCTGTCTCAAAAAAAGACAAAAAAAAGAAATGAGAAAACCAGAAAATACAGCTGAGCCTTGAGCCCAAACAATGAACATTACCAAAGATACGGGTCGAGGTGACTGAAGGTATTAGAATACTTCAGGAACTAAGTGCAGGACTTCAGGGAACCACAGAAAGATGTTCTCTGGCCTTCCTGTGGAAGTGCTGAGGGAACATGTATGGCATTTCCATGGAGATTTACAAATCCAAACCTGCAAAGATCAAACAGGCAACAGCATCAGGTGCACACAGGTCAGGGCCTAAGCAGCAGGGGAGATTGGCTGGGGGCCAACCACAGGCCACCCATCTCCCTTGGTGAGGCATAGACAAGCCAGGCCCCAGTCCCACAGTGGGAGTGTCAGGGTGTCTGGGTCACACCTGGCTGGTGCAATCCACGGAGGTACACAGTGGACACTGGCTTGAGCAGGCCTTGAACATGATGCTGGGAGAATTTGGCTTCCAAACAGAAGAAAAATAAAACATTAGGAACTTGGGTCGACACTGAAAATTACTAAAGACTTCTTGAGCTGTCTGCCCAGAATCTCAGAGGTCCAGGTCTTAGAAACAATGACCCTGTGTAGGTAGTTTTCTTCAGAAGTTTTTCAGTCAATCAACCAAAAACAGACACAGAGGAAGGAGAGATGAAAGCCTGATGCCAGGAAACCGGCCACTCCTAGGACTGACCATTATGCTTTAATAGAAGGCTCTTAAGAAAGAAACTAATTAAATGCACCTGCACTAAAATGATTACATGGCTATTATCTGCCCACTCAGAGAAAGTGAGAACCACAAAGTTCGAAACACAGCAAGCAGCAGGCTTAATTGTCTTCTGTAAAGAATAGCTTTTGTTTTGCCAGTGCTCCATCAAAAACACTAAGTGTTAATGTTCCCTGTATAATCTATCTGGCCAGCTAACTAGTTTAATCCATCACGCACCATGTGAAAGAATAAAAGCAGGTTGGTAGTGACAAGTTAATAGTAGAGGCAGGAAATAAAATGGAGAAACACTTTGATTGATGGGGCAGAACTATTAGGTGTTACTATAGATGGACTCTGTCTGGTTTTATATAGTGGCCAATCAAAGCAAAATAGTTCTGGTAATTTAAAACTTTAAACGTGTTCCCTCAATTAAAATTTTAAAAGACCATTCCAACTGCATTCCAGTTGAACAACAAAAGTTCAATTACAGCCAACTCTCAAATATCTACAAGTGGATTGGCCACAACAAATCTTAATTTCAGCTGCTCTTTGACTTGATTATCTGCTTTGCCAGCCCAACCCCCTTTGTTACCAAAAATCTCTACTTTGCCTCTGTCTATACTCTTAGCTGGATGAAGGAGATGGAGCATTTAAAACCAAGCATTTGATGAGTTTCTTTGCCTGCAGAGATTGTGGGAGAATGAGACACACCAATCTTTGAGGATCTAGAGGGATCTACTTAGAGTGATGTCTTGCCACAGTCTGAAAATAATGCCATCCATGTCCAAAATTGTGAGGGAAAATTAGGAAGTCTCACAGAGGCAAGATGGGAGACACGTGGCTCTCCAGAACTTGTTCATTATAATGGGGCTAGTTGGGTTCAAGTGAAGCTAATAACCAAAGATGGTGCCCTCTTGGTCTGTTTGGAAACTATAGAGCACAAATGGTCAGCACCCTTGTAAATTAGCCTTTACATAATAGAACACATGGTTGTCTAGGAATTTATTCTAGCAATAAAATCTGTCTCTCTCACACACATACAAATGATGTACATACAAGACTAATCACTGCAACACATTGCAACAGCAAAATATTGGAAATAACCTAAAATCTACATAAAGAGAGGACTGGCTGAATAAAGTATGATACACCCAGCAATGGGATTCTAGCAGATGTAAAAATAAATAAATGACAAAGATCTCTCTATACTAATATGAAATGATGTCCAAGTCATATTGCCAAGTTTTAAAAAAGGTGCAAGGTGCAGAAGGGTATATATACTGTAATCCCAGTAATACAAAAAAGTGCAGCTACACACACACATGCACACACATACTTGTTTACGTATGCATAGAATATCTGTCAAGAAGAATATAAGGGCCTCATAACCTTGGTTGCTTCTAAGGCAGGGAACTGAGTGGATGGGGACAGGAATGGAGACACTTATTTTCATTATACGCTTTGAACTTTTTGACATTTAAACATGTGAATATATTACCTATTGAAAAGCAAATAAATTGCCTAGTTAGCCCCTTAATCTCTCCTGCCAGCTCTCTCATCCTTTGTTTCTCATCAATTTAACCACTATAGTTTCTCTGCATTTGTAGGCTCGCTATGAACCCCAGGTTGTTCTGTAAACTTTGTTTCTGTCTTGTCTTTCTGCATCAGGAATCACTTCTCATTAGGGGGATGTCTCAATTAACATTCTTCTGTGCCCCTCAGTTCTGAACCCAACAAGATAATATCAAATCATCTAGCAGTGGCTTTAGTATCTTCATCTGACAATCCAGTAATATATCAATTCCTCAGCAGAGCCTCAGCTCAGCGGTGACTCTACGTCACTGACCTTCACGGTATAACCTGTTTACTCAATGCAAAATACAGTCACTTCCTTCCTCTAAACATGATTTCAGAACCTTATATTAGCCCTTCAAAGATGCAAATTGGTGGTTTTTCTCATGGAGTCTCACACTTACCCCAAAGTCCCTGGGCTCACTAGGTCCACAGAGGAATATCTTGACCAAATCCCAGGCAAGCAGAGAACTGAAGAGTTTAGTCAGTTCATTCCTTCTGTTGCTTCCCACAGCCACAGGACATCACAGACGAGGACCGGTCCTGCTAATTCTGTCAGAGCTTTGCACGCTGCAGTGATGCCTAGTCTGGTGTTAGAACTCCTATCAACACTCATAACTAAGAGGCCCATGCAAATGACTCTTCCCTGAACAAAGAAAATTAAATCCAAGGTGGTCTGCTGTCTCTACCCTTAGCTGTAGCAAAGGCTGGCATAACCCCACCTCTTACCCAGTCCCAACCCAGACACCCTACTTAACCCCTGCTTAAACAGACATCTTTTTAAAAAAGCAACTGTAATTCAGAACACCTAACTCGTGATATCACAGCCTATGACGAAAAAAAATTCCTCATGAAAGGTGACTAACAGTATCGAGTCAGACTTTCCATTTCGAAATTATAAGGAATATCAAGAATATGCTGATTAACTAGAACGATTGTCATATCAGGGTGATTTGAATCATTCAATAGTCAGGGTGGTAGAGTGGAAACAGTATGGGTTTGAGAATTAGACAGTGTTTGAAAATGGTCTTTTCAACTAATTAGCTACAACCTTGAGCTAATTAATCCACATGAGCTCCAGTTTGCTCATCTGTAAAACGGGGATTATTCTGAGGATTAAAATGATTCGAAGTATGTAAAACACCTACTCTTATGTCACAGGCATTCATATTAGTTCCTTTGCCTTAAAAGCCTACCATCTACAAGGCCAATGTAATAATTTCTAAATTGGATTATATCAAAGGGATTTCATCCATTTGAAATATATGACTATGCTATTCAAGGCATTGGGTCAAGACTGCAAGAAAGTCAAAGAGATGAAAAAAGGACTCCCTGGCAAGCAGCTGGCTGACTCAACCATTTTCCACCTTCACACCTTAGAAGCTAGAAGAGTTAAACACCTGCTTTACCGGGCTTCAGTGTAATTGGTAGCGGCCAGGCATGTGACTCTAGACAAGGAGATAATAAATTGAAAGTCTACTACCAGGTTTGTAAAAATCAAAAAAGATAGAAATGGCTGCCGTTCCCCTTCCTCTCCTTTCCTGCTCTTAATGTTGTTGACCAGAGGGACAACAGCCTTCTTGAAACCATAAGCCATGAGGAAAAGACCAAGAGAATTGCAACAAAACTTGCCCTGATATCATGAAGCCTCCAAACTAATCCCAGAAGCTGCCTGACTCTGGAATTCTTTTTTTTTTTTTTTTAATTTTTGCAGGATATAAGGGCCACTCAGGTTCTAACTTTATTTGAACACAAAATATCTAATATCGTGCATGTAGAGAGTAAGAGGTAATTGGCATGAAAAGGGAAAAGAAAAAGATTTATAATCAACACTACATAGGGAGAAAGCAAAATTACAAATATTAGTCTATTCAGCAGGTGGATATGAGAGGCCAGGAGGTAGATCAGGGGCCAATAGAGAAGAGGGAGAGAAGAAAAGGAGGAGCTGTGAAAGCTGGGGCCATTGCTAGGCCCCATAGTAGGGTCAGAACCATTTATTCATTCAACAAATTGTTACTGTGTACCCACTATGGGCCAGGACTCTTCCAGGTATTAGAAGTATAGCAATGAACAACTCAAAACCTCTACCCTCATGGAATTCATATTTTAGAGGGAGAAGACACAATAAACAAGTGAGGCTAAAAGTACATGACATGGCAGGTGGTGATAAGTGGTGTAGATAAAACAAAATGTCAGGGTGGCAGTCTGCTCTCTGTTCTTGGTGTGCTCTTGGCCGAAGAATGAGCAGACACACCAAAGTGTCAGGTCCAGCCTCTTGGTGGACTGTTATTCTAGTTCTTTGGCTCCTTGCTTGGAAAAAAAATCACAAGCAGGGCAGTGCAATCGAGTGACGACAAGCAGGAAGCAGTTTCACACGAGCAGCTTTTTATTATAAAACAAACAGTTCTCTCTCCATGAATGGAGACAAACAGACTGCCTCACTGACTTACTGACTAACTGACTCGTATAGTCAAGGAAAACCTCACTGATAAGGAACCATCTGAGCCAAGGCCTCAAGAGACCCATGTGACCTAGCATGCAAAAAACGAAATAGTAATGATCACAGAAGACGCTATGCCGTTGGTTGTCCATCCAGTTATTCCTTCCTTCTCTCTAACAGAACCCTTCTTCCCTTGCCATAATGCAGCCATGTGATCAGGAGAAAGCTGGAACCCATTTCTAACCATAGGGGTAGATCCCAATTAGTCTAAGCCAACAGTGGATACCCAACCTCACTTACCAGTGACAGGTTCAGGAAGCCAGGTTTAAGCCTATCAACACAGGAAATTGCCCTGGTCACTGTCATTGGTCCAGGCGTAGGCACATAAGCTAAGCTGGCCTAACCAGATTTATAGTTCTGTTTGGGAGGGGAGGTTTTTTCCTCTGTCCTGATGGATGTGAACAAGGAAGCATGTTGTCACAATTGCACAGGACTTGGTGACACAGCCATCTCTGGACAATGAGGGAAGCCTGGAGACAGAGCCAATACAAAAAAGAGAGCAAAGCTAGGAGCACTGCAAAGAAAAGGAGTCAGAGCCCTGATTATTCCATGCCCGGAGCCTGCTGCACTTCGAGACTCCCCATTATGTGCAATGAAGAATCTCCTTACTGTTTATGTCAGTTCGAGTTTGGTTTTTTATTGCTTAGTGTTTAAAGGTTCTTGATTACGACAATAAAAATAATAGCAGCCAGCATTTCTTGAGAATTACCTTGAGCTGGGCACATTCTTTATATTTGTAATTTTGTTTAATGTTCTTGACAATCTTATAAGGCAAATACACTATTGTCCTTATTTGTAAAATGTAAGTGATTTTGCTCAAGGTCATGTGTGTAGTAAGGGGCAGAACCAAATCT